>JAPDSC010014869.1:0-45114 GCA_026290005.1 Latrodectus geometricus | reverse complement strand
ATAGATAGATAGATAGATAAGTGTGTACAATTTTCAAAAGAAGAACTTTTAAACAAAATGGACTGATCTAAAATTTCATCAAAATGTGAATTTATACAAAAAAATTAAAAAAAAACTTGTAATGCAATAAAATATAACTTTAAAGTGGGTTGACTTTAGAACAAAATAAAAAAATACGTTCATAGAAATATCAAAAAAAAAAAATTATTCAGTTCAAAATAAAAGGGAAAACTATTTTCAATCAATTAAATGAGTTATTGAATCATTTAATATAATTCACATTAAATATAAATTTATTGTGTTTCAAATAAAATAATGAATATGAAGTGAACTTAAAATAATCAGAATGCAACAATTGTTAGCTATCATAGTAAGTTTTTCATTTATTACCATAGATTTTAACGTAAAAAAAAACAGCAAAATTAAATAAAACCATTTTTTAAACATCTGAAAATTTACATTAACATCATCCAATCATCGAGCAATAAAAATATGTTCGTTATACAGGGTGAAAAATGTTATAGGTAACATTTTCCAAGGAATCTATAAATGTTCATTGTTTTGAATTAAAAGGCACATAACTTCAAATCCTTGTGAACAAATTATTAAGATACTAACTATATTATATATGATACATAATTAGAATATTTATAATAATTTAATTAATTACAATCAATTATTTATGACAATATAATTTTATTTTTAGCTGACTGTATAAAGTTACTTAACAATTTCAAGGGCCAAATAAGCTAATTTACGGTAAGTGTACCTTATTGTTAATCTTAGAATTAATCTGCATTGACATTCAGCATTTTATGCCGACATGTCTCCTACTCCTAAATCCCGTTGTGGTAAAACTCTGGAATTTTGAAGCTACCGAAGATCGTGAATGTTTGGCACAAGTCTGTCTCATCGGACTGAATCGTCAGACTTGATGTCTTGAAATCAACGCCTTGTAGTGTATTTCTTCACAGTACCATCTTCAAACGATTGGCATATGCGGTAACTTAATGCCGCTGCTGATAAATTTGGGAATATTTTAGAGAATTGTTTCAAATTTCTTTGAAAACAGTTAATGGTAACTAAACATGTATTAATAATTATGAGTAAAGTAAATGTGGTTAATTTTTTTTAATTTTTTTCTAATCCTTTATATTTTTAAATTTTATGTTTGAAATTATAAGGAATTGAATTTATATAAGTACAACACACTCACATAACAGATGAATTTACCATCAATAGTCCATATGTACGTCTAAAATAGATTACTATTCAAATCTTTTTAAATTATCTACAATAAAACTAAAAAAAATTTGAGTAATATGTACAAAAGCTAATATTGATATAAGAATTAAAAAGTAAACACAAACAAGTAACGTATGATTCTATAGTATTTATCATTTTGAAGAGAAAGTAGGTTTTAAGTAGGTATTACAAATAGTTGAGTAAAGATATTTTTCAGCCGGGTATAGATACTTCAACGCTTTAAAGTATCTATCGTTTGCAGAAAATCTGCAAACGATAGCTAAAGTGGAGGGCATGATAAGTACTCATAACTTTAAATTATCGTCCTGGTTGAAACGCGATGAATCAATCGATGCACTGTACCGTTTTCCGATACGATAGACTTATCTTCCATACCATCGGTAATCGATGATATCGCTGTGTGGATACTTCATCGTTTATATTTCCTCTTTATCACTCAAGTAAAAATTTTTTTTTCGTTTTCTCTGCAGTATCGTCTGCTTTTTCTGCTTTTGTCTCTCAAGAAGGGAAAGTAAATATTTAGCCTCTTCGAACTGCGGGTGCTATGTTCCGATTAAAACCATTAAGTATTTCTTTCCTTTTTCTAAAATTTTCGACAACATCCCCCCACTTAAAAAGTATTTTAGAAAATTTTGATAAATGAGACAAATAACCGATTTTTCGCCTTTCATCGGCCTTCTTCTGGGTGTCTGTCAATATCTGCTTCCTTCGGGAATGTTTGAGAATGGTTTTCGGAGAAAGTGATAATGTTCTTCGGAAAAGGGGTGCTTCTTCCCTTTTCGAAGCGAGGATTTTTGTTGCAGATAGGTTCAGACTCTAGCAGCACGCTATACTTTTTGGACATGCCTAATCTTTAATTTTAATGATTTGTCGTAACTCATGTAGGAAAAATAAGCGAGGTTATAAAAAGTCCATGGACAGTTTGAAAGTTTTAAGAGCGGCGTGTGTGATGTTAATGTCCTATTTAAATCGATATGGAAATTTCAAAGAATATTTTTTAATAAAATATACACACAACTTTAAATAACATCTACCATATACAAACTTGTTAATGCGTGATGTAATAAACAAGCAGCCAGATATCCAATCTAAGGATCTTCAGCTGATAGGAAAGAACTAAATCAGCCCCATAGAAACATATTTTTGATATCAATAAATTGTTTGCAATATTATAATAATCAATAAATATCATTTCTGTTAATAATACTCTTTAATCAATTATCTTAAAAATTATCATCTTTTTTGAGTGAATCATTGTAGTTTGTTTGTTATAGCTTCCATCTCGGATTCTTGCTCAATACCTGACTCCTCCTAAAACCAGAAAACTATAGTACCAGGAGAGAAGTTGTAGGTTAAAAATTCATACTTTTTAATGCCTAAAATGAAATTTTTGAAGGGGAATTTCACAAGCACAACTCAACTGAAACCGTGTAATTGATTAAAAATTGCCAAAGAATTTCATGCTTGTTTTTTCCAATTAAAATTATGAAATAAACATAATTTTAATTGAAAAAAAAACAAACAATATTGCACTATATTATGCATTAAGCATACAGTAAATTTAGAGTAAAATATATAAATAAGTTTATTTACGTAAGTACTATATATTTTTGTAAATATTAAAAATATTATTACATTCTTAATATTTAAAACAACAAAATTGATCCGTGATAAATTTTATTTTCTGAATACTGCATCTTAAGCAAATAGCAGCAAGAGGAAATATAACCAAACATTTTTTTTTTTGTTTTACCTTTTAAGAACTATCAAAGCAACAACAAAAACGGCATTAAAACCAGCCTCTTCAACACTAAATTATGTTTAAAATACCATGCAATTTTAGGTTATCTTTCTTTGAAGAAAAAAGTTTGTTTTATCATTTTTTTTTACAGTGCATGGGCCAACTACGTGCAACACCGCCCTCTAGTGGCTCAAAAGAAAATAAAGTGGCGGAGATTCGTCATTAAACAAGCGAATCGTTCTCTCACATTCAGTGACCGCAAGAGGGCCCCCGGGAATCGGACTTAATATGAAGCTGTTCATCTGAGCAGCACTGGCTGTCTCGCAACCTATTCTTCTTGTGCTAACTACGAACCTATTTGCTTGAACGAGGGAGGGAAAAAGAGAGTGCAGGCAGGGATTTTTTATAGCTTCTTTTAAGCGGAAAAAGACGCAGAAGCGCTATTTTTTCCTCGATTTTCATCTTCTTTTTCCCTATTCCTTGATTCAGGGGTGATTCAACAGATTTCTTTGCCAAACTGTACATTTTTTTCTTTAATTTTTTTTTTGTTCTTTAAAAGGACTTCATGTTTATTACTTGAAAACTAGGGATCGTTGTTAAATTTAGAGTGAAATGTTAAAAAAAATATGCAACTAGTATTTCGCTTATTTTAAATTATTACTATTTTCAGATGCCCTCAAAATTAAAGTTTTTAAATCTATTTTTAAAATTATAATCTGGGAAAGCCAAATTTTATGTAAACATATACATTATATCATATACATATATATCATTACATATATATACATAACATATACGTGTATATCATTAAACTTAAACAACAGCTCTAAATTAATAACTAAAATTTAAAATTATATATATTTAATTAATTATTTTTCTATGTACGTAATTTGGCTGAATTCTTACCATTAAGAAATTTACTATTAGTTTTCAAAATACTTTCTAAATTTTCAGTTTGTAAAGTTATTTTTAAGTAAATCTCATATCAACAACTACTAAACCGAATTAATTTGCAAAGTATATAAAAGGAAGCCCCTTTGAGAGATTAAGTACACTATCATTAACTTAAAAATGTAGAAAATTAAATAATGGATTTGTAACTTCTTTTCCTTAAGAAAATTAATTTAAGATTGTTGTTAAGAGAGTGTTTAAAACATAAATGATTAAAATTTCCTTGTTTGCTAATTACCTAAAATGCATTCATTTGCAATTTTTACCTTTATGTTTCCATCTTGAAATTTTTAACTAATCTCTTTGCTTTAACAAGATTAATTTCCAATAATGATAAAAGATTATTTTAAAACTGAAAAAATTTATGAAAAATACTCAACATATTTGAAATCAACAAGCCATTTTACTTATAGAAAATTAGGTTTCTCTTTTTCAAATAAAAAAATTATGTTAATATACTGAAACTAGTCGTAAAGATAGTTATGATTAATAGAAGAATGTTTTAAAATTATATTTTCTATACAATTAATGTAACACATTGAATTAAATTAAATATTTAATGGAAAATTATAACTGAATGGATGTGATTGTAGCTTTGACAAACATGCGTAAAACAATTCTTCAAATTTGTTTCAAATCTCTGGGAGTTAGAAAAGTTCGATTGTTGATTTTACCTTAGAACATAGGTAGCTGTTCTAATTCTGAATTCTTTAAAGAATATAGATAGGCTTACCGCTTTACTGTCAGTTTTTAATGCTATAGTTAATTCAACCTATTATAACATATATTTTACAGAGAATTCTAAGCATTTTCAAACGTCCTTACTGGAAATGAGAATTGAATGAACTGACGTCTATTCCTTAGCATAAATCATTCAAATACCACAGTAAAATTTAGGAGTGGAATAATCTAATAAGTTTACGAGGTATAAAATATCACAAAACTATTTTTTTTTACCTATAAATCTAATTTCAAGATTAGCATCATCTTTAGATTCAGTCAACTAAGGGATTAATACTTAAATTAAGAATTAAATCTGTCTTGAAATTAAAGGAAAAATTCAAATATCTAGAGTTACTGACCATTGACAAAAGGAGAATATATTTGATTAGTCGAAAAGCCTAAGAAAATTTTGCAGAGAAAACAACAGGTTTGATATGTGGAATGATGAATGCGTGACCATTTTTGAGTTAACGATGTTTTGATTTTTCTAAAAGAATATTTACTTAAAGGGAGAAAAAAAAGGAATAAGATTTGCTTGTTTCAAATTGCTTTATTATAAATTGAAGTCTTGAACTAAAACAGGAATTCTAGTGAAAAAATTAGTATTTCTCTCGATACTTCTCTATAGTATTTTGACAATTTTATATTTCTCGATTTAAACTGTTCTTGCATTTAAAGATTCGACTGCAACACAGTATTTTTATCTATTCATTCTTATTAAACATTTTTAGCAGCAATCTACAAAAGTTACATCTGCGATGGCAGCTACACCCCTCTTGCACTCCACACAAAGACCCTCATATTCTATCCTAGATCCGGACGATTACGATGGAATCTGGATACGGGATAAAAGAAGAGCATAACCAGCACATTTCGAACAGCCGCTGACAAATTGGGAACGCTATAACACACCCCGATACAGTCGTCCATAAAGTGCCTCCCCAAGATTTTTAAGTTAACATTACTCTGGCGATAAGGCAGAAGCCCCGGCACATAAAAAAAAAGCCGGGGCAGGAGCCCTATTGCGGGAGGGATATCTTTCCGCAATCTGTTCTAGGCGATGATGACGCCAAGAGTCGGATTTATATCTTGACTTTATTTCTTTTCAGCCTCTCTTTCTGGCACGTGATTGCTCCTTTTCAAAATATACTATACGTCACTAGTATCGCAAATTCTACAACCTTCCATTTGTAATTCGCGAAATCACATCAACTCACTTTTAAAGCAAGTTATCTTTCTTTTCCAGTTCAAATATTTAAGATATTATGAAATCTCAATGTCGAGGGTATCAGGTGTTTTTAATTTTACTTTAAGACATGTTGAGCTCTATAGTTTCATTTTCAATGAACTGAAATACGAAATGAATGTTTTTATATCATATCTCTTTCCAATTAAGAAAACTTCAAACTCCTATTCAAAAAATGTGTGACAAAATTTGGGGATGATTTTGATTTATTGCTAATCTACTTTAAGGAATTTCATGGGAAATGAATGGAGATTCATTAAATTTATAATATCATAAATATTAAATGTGATCATTAATTTTTTAAGAAGTTTTAAATTTCGCCTTATTTTAATCATGAAGCAGAGATTTCTGAATTACTAATGCTTTGATTTTTCATTCAAGAGTTTATGTGCCCCATGACACTTTTGGGCAGAGATATTTGTAGTTGTTCATAGCCTACTTAAAACTTTAATTGCTGGTTAAATCAGACCAATATACTGCAGCTCCTATACCAAAATATTACGCAAAAGAAAAAAGGAATCTTCTGTTAAATTATCCATCAGAGATATTTATATTTGAATCAGATGAAATACATTTAATATTTAAAAAATTATCAGGCACGGTTCACAAATCAAAAGCGAAATCTTTCGGATCTTATTCTTCCACTTATTTTTAATCTACTATGAAGAAAGAAACAACTTGACCTCATGTTGGGCTTTTCATTTCTGAAAATGGATTGTAATGAAAGTCACAAATAATTCCAGCCAAAAGTGGCAGCATCTGTTGAACTTCATACTTTTTTCCTTAAAAAGGAGTCTTTTTAGTAGAGAGGGGAAATTTTCCATATCAAGACAACGTCAAAAGCCCTGGGGCACCACAATTAATACACTTTCTCATTATCCAAACGTGTCGGATCATATTGCCTACCCCACACCCCTCAGCATTCGCAGGCTTTCTCATTATGGTCTCTAACTGCCCCCGATGTCTTTTTCCCCGTGGGGGACGGAGGAAAAACAACAGCTGCCCCACCTCTGGGGGGTTTTGCTGCAACAGAGGGTCACATTTCTCACTTGAAATTGGAAGCTTGGCACAACACACATGGCAGTTATTACGCGGACGCCGTAATGCATCTCGTAAGGGGTGATTCACGCGGTTATGGACTACCGAACAGCAGGACTTTTCTCAGGTGTTGCAAGTGAATTCGAATTTATATGATTTTAATCCTGTAGTTCCTGGTGGAAACTCAATCTGGATAACACACAAGTTCTTTCCGTTTCACTGGATTTGAATTAAAAAAGACAAACTTAGTCCAATTGGTTTATTACTTTTTCCTTAGATACTTTTATCTCTAAGAATAGCATTAATAGAAATCCAAGAAATAATATATGGACTTAACTTAAATCATGATACAAATAGTTTCCTTCTTTGATAGATTCACTAGCTCATTTTTTTAATATATTTTTTTTTAATCTGGTACGTTTTGAAGAAAATATTTATGGTACAGTAATCTCAACAGTTAATCATTTTGTGTATTATCCAATATGTCTAAATTAAAAGAAATAAATCTTAATGGAAAAAACAATAATATTTGGCTGGCTTTCTATAGAGATAAATCAATTTTGAAAATTGTGAATGGTTTAATAATTCCTTATGTAATAAAGTTGTTCATAATATTTATTGAGTGTTAAAATTGTTCAACTGCATATTGATTATTTCTACTTCATAATTTTTTATTATCTTTTGGATTTTTTTCAAGAATGAATTTCGATGAAAACTAAAAATTTAAGTAACAAGTACACAAGTAAATATATCAACATCTGAGCTTTTTACATTTTAAATATTGAAGTTGAAGTTTCGATGTCTAAAAGAAATGGGACATCTTTCCCTATTTCAATAGTGGTAAGGCATGCATGCAATTAAAAGTGAAGTTGTCTGCGCAGATTGAAATTTTATTCAAAACATTTCAAAGAAATATATGCATCTGCATAAAATCGAAAACAAGCCAAGTGAAAATCAGTGTTATTTTGCGTTTACTATAAAAATAGAGTGTCTAATAATGATCTGTACGTAAAAAATGGAATAAAAACAAATACAGAATTTTAAGAGTCAGAAAAGCAGTTAAATGATAAATTTTCAGTTTCTTGTCCTCCATAACGACAACATGATTTCTGTTACACATTACTGATGATGTGCATGCTGTGATCTGTAGATAAGGATATCGATTCATGAACTAATTAAAGACCATTTATTGTATTGAGAAGAATGTAAGTTAAGTAGTCACATGCTGTGATTTTATTTTCCTTCCTATTGTAATTTGATGATTTGAATATGAACATACATGATCAAAATTGTGCTTTAGTTGAAAGATTCAAAGTCTCGATTATAATGTCTCCTGGTGAGTTTAAAATTATGACAAAAACACATCAAATATTTCATTCTGTAATTCTGATGTAACTCAAAGATTTGACAACTAATGTGAATAATGTTAAATTCACAAAAAATCCTAAATATTGGTAATTCTTCACCATTTATCTTACACATAAATAAGAAATGACATAATATATATTTTTAAATAATTTAACAGACTTTTTGACAATCGAAGTTTATTTTAGTGGAGCAATGATATAAATCATTCCTATCCGAAGAAATTTAAAATTCTTAAAATTTCTTTTTTAGAAAAAATATTCGTTATTTCCATAACAATAATTGATCTCATACATAAATACAGAAGACAATAATAATAATACTAAAATAAATCTTATACCAATTACAATATAATAAAAAATTTTAAAAATAAACAATGCTAAACAAAATTTTCTAATTGTACAAAAACATTTTTGTTATTGGAACTAGTATATAATTATATGGAAGAATTAAAATTCTACATTATTGTTAAAAACAGTACTGTTCAACAACAATATATAAGTATTTTATATAAATATATATTGTGTTGTTTGTTACTTATGGCACTCTTGGCTAAGTCAAGCCCACCGTTAGGAACTGTTAGTTAAAAAAAGAACACATAGAAGTGAACATAGCAGTTAGAAGGAGCATTTTTGAACAGAGCACTTTTTTACGAGCGTGGAAGTACGACTTTGGCTCATAGATTGCAGCACCTTCTGGGTCTTCCAATCTTGAGTTTGAAGCCAGAGAAGACCCACAGCCTCCCTCCAACCACAAGGTATTAATTTGAAATAAGAACATGGAAGACATTGCAAACATGATATATTTTAGGTGCCCCACTCGCCATTTGTGAGCACGGAGAATCTATGGATAAGTCGGAATTCGAACTCACTACCTTCCAGTAACAAAACTGACACAACCAACCAGGTCACCACCGACTAAATTAAGTATTTTATAGCAGCGCACCCCCTATTGGCAGGCACTCGACAAAAAATAAAATTTATTTATTATTTTTTTGGACAAAGATTTGACCGAAAACATTTAAAAAAAAAACAAAAGAAATTCATTTTTACGTTTACGCCACTACAATTGAAATGAATATGCAAAGTTTAAACTAGTATATATTACTAAAATTAAACTAATTTCCCTGGGGAAGTATAACAATTAATTCTACATTATTGAATAACTATTTAAAAATATATAATTTTTCATCGGATAAAAAACTAAACAAAAAACTATTAAAAACACAAAAGAAATTCGTTTTTACATTTCCCGCCATTGCAACTGAAATGATTATGCAAAGTTTGAAATTCCCTATATAAATCCCTAACTTTATATTTTATAGCGTAAATTTTGTTCGGGAAAAAATGAGGGAAATACTTGGAAGAGATGCCCTCCACGCAGGTTTAAATCGTTCTGTGATCCTTCAATTTATTGTCGAGCAATTGAAAGGATTTGTCGGAGTTATTTAAGCTGAAATATCACATTCAACTGCTTAGGAGGGACAATTTGGGGAAAAAACTTGGGCAAGGTTACTGACATTTGTGGCAAGAGTGTCTATTGAAGATATTGCTTCTGGTCACTATATCAAATTTTATATATTAGTATATGATTTTTGAACATATTCTTATATAACAATTGCATATATATTTTTAAGTATAAAATATTTGCAGCATTTTCGTAACGGTTTGTGTTTGATTATATTAATTTTGAAATCGTTTTAGGAAGATTCAAATTAACATAACAAATTGAGAAATTGCAGTCATCTTACGAAAAGTTTAAATACTTCTTTGAAAAAATATCTAAATTAGATTATGTTTATTTTAAATATCGTAAGGGGAAATTTTTGATTATAATTTTGCAACTATATTGTATTAAATATTTGCTGAATTTTGCTATTCTTAATCTCACTTTCAATAAAATCATGTAAAATTGTCTACTTGTTGATGAATTATTCTATATGCAGCTGAATAGAACATAGGTAGCGGTTCTATGTGCAGGCCAAAAAGTGCAGCTGAACATTTATTATAAAAACTAAGTTAATTGATATGATATTTGTTACTCCGATTGAAATTTATTTGTTACTTCGAGTAAACTCTTAATTTTGAAAAAATTAGTTAAACTAAATTCATTTAATTAGTTTCTTTGGTGAAAATGCGCTTTAGGTCCCCTACTTGGCGTGTTTTCAAAATCACCGATGCAATGGCGAGAATTCTACTGCTATTTCAAAGTGAAACTTAATTAGCGACCAATGAAAAGGCTAAAACAAAAGAGTAATTTATGAGCATGCGCGGAAAAACGCTTCAAATTCGCGAGTTGGCGAAGTAGAGGGCCTAAAGCGCAATTTAACCGTTACTTTTATATTAAGTATATTAACTGTTTTCTTTAGTTGGAAATATAAGTTTAGTTATGTTAATTTCATTTCAACTTTTTATACCTGCATGCATGAATCATTTAGATATAAAATGTGTAAGAAATTTTATAAAAAATCATTTTTCAATGAAGTTTTGCTAATCAATCGACAAAGAATGTAATGAATCCCTTAGATATCAATTACTTCAATATATTATTTTAAACATGCTATCAAATTTTCATACGAAGCAATAAAATTTGCATATTATATAGTCAAAGTTTATATAAATTGTATGAGTTAATACAATGTTTTGTGATTGGTTGTAATAAAATATTTAGTTATCTATCACTATTCCTGTAAAATTTCAACATTTACCCAATTCAACAGTTACATCTGCATTATTTCTTTTGTTTGATAAATGTATTTCATGTTGTCCTATACATGGGGATGAAAAAATTCTCCTTCTGTCGCATGCCAACAAGCAAATTTGATAAATGTCCCTCCACAATAAGCCAATCGGTGGTGATTCAGAGTCGAAAGGCTAGTAATAAAATTAGAACTGGAAATCGGCTTTCCGTGGCCCCTATTCCAAAACACGTGGGCTATATAATAAATCCATTTAATTTGCATAATGCGATCGACCGGTTTGATTGACGTCTTGCCCGCTTTTCACTCAAATGTCTAACACAATTTTACATCCTGTCCCGATGACATTTTTCTCTTTTTGTTTAATTAAAATCCAGTAAATATTCATGTACCAGAGCAATTTCTAGACGGAAAGATTTAATTTCAAAATATGTTTTATCCAATAAAATTTTCATGCATAATTCGATATGAAAAATAACTCAAATCATGAAAATTAAAACAATGCCATCATTTTGTTTCAGTTTTGCATATAAGCAAAAGAATAAATATTGCTATTTCAAAAGATTACTTTTTGTAGGTACTTTTCTTTAATTTAAAAAATTGAAAATCTTAGGTTAAACAGCAATATATAGCTTATACAAGTGAAATAATTCAATGATTTATGATAAATGTAGGATTAATACTGAATAATTTGTGTCTGAGACAATACATTTGGAATGCATAAATTTACATAATAACATAAAATAGTTTAGATAATAACAACTTTATTGTGTTAGTTTACAATAGCCTAAAGAAAATTATTGCTAAATTTCTAAAAGCAAATCATCTACAGAAAATAAACACATATGTCATAATTTAAAGCTCTCTTCAGTGAAAAGGTCAACTCCAAATATATATATATATATATATATATATATATATATATATATATATATATCATTTAAACGCTGATTGAAACACATAAATTTTCATATAATGTTCTTTTTTTAACAACGGGATAATTAAAGTAATCTTTTGAAATACCAATATTAATTCTAGTTTTGCCTTTATACAAAACTGGAACAAAATGATGATATTGTTTTAATTTTTATGATTCGAATTACATATATTATTGATAGTCTTAAATGAAGTTTATTTTCAAATTAACACCTTTCAGACACAACGATGATTTGACCATAGAGATAAACAAGATAACCACCATGTCAAATAAATGTTGCCATGGCCTCAAAAACCACCTAAAATCTCTTTTTATGAATTTAAAAACAAAAATTAAATTAATTCTTCATTGTCATACTGAAACATTACTTAGAATGAATGTATTAGATAGTCTTTGGATTTTAAGTCTTGGTTACTTTATGCTCACACCAATTTCATTTAATCAAGATTAATATTCATTACATTTTTCTGTTGTGTTAAATCCCTGCCTGGCTCTGCCTATTATACGACCTCCTCAAAATTTTACGTTTCAATGCACTACTTTATGTTACTGGTCTTGTATGAATTTTACTTGAAGCAGAAAATTTTTGGATACAGTCTTGACCAGAATGCTCTCCAGATATCTCACTAATAAAAAAAAAATGTCTTATTACTGGTTGACGAAGGAATGGCTCGTCACCTAACGGTGGTTATTATAATCCATTAACTAAGGCAACATGTTTAATCTGCATGGAAACCGGTACTTGTACATGCTATTTAATTTTTCCCAGATTCAATGTTCAAAAGTATATGCGCAATTATTACTTCGAAAAGCGATTGTTCTGAAAACTTAGCATATGTACTTCAAAATTCCTTGTAAATTTAATCACTAGTTATTTCCAATAAAATATATTTATCCTATAAAAATTATTTTATTACTTATATACCATTATTATATACCATTTTCTTATAAATATAAGATCGACACCTTTCCACATCTGGCTTTATTTCACTTTAGTGGTTGTTTTTCGGATTAAATACATAATTAATAATGAATAAGAAGATAAGATTTTGAACTCTGTTCAAATTTTTTTAACGGATTCAGTAGACCAGCATCAAACACTTGGAATCAATTATGTGTTAAACTAAAAGACTAAAATTTGCATTTACAATTTTTTTTTATCATTTATAAGGATAAAAGTTATATATTAAAATGCTAATTCTCACCAGTGTGATTAAAAACACGTTATCACATATAAAAAAATGATGCGCTATTTTTTTCCCAACTTTCTATCCATATCATACTTTAAAAACTCTCTATACTATATTCTAAAAACCATTTTTGTGTTACATCTGTAGCGTTTTCTATTAATAAATTAATCGTTGCCATGCTTAATCCCATTTTTTATGCTTGTTAGGCTGCTTTCGAAAGCATTTTTGTTATTCTAGCAAATAACTAGAGTATCCAACAATTAATTGTTGATATTAATTTTACGCAATTTAAAATAAGCTATTACAGTTATAGAGAATTATCATATAAGTTAATAATAATAATACCTTTCATTTTTTTATTTAAGGCTTAAAAACAACAGGTAAATACAATTTAAATATTATTTTCACCCATATTTTTTAATATTTCCTGTGACAGACTTATATCTACTGTTAAGTTACAATTTTAGGGAGGGACGTTACAGTACATATACATTATTTAAAATTATTTGCATCATTTCAATTATTGTTTATAAATAAATATGTTTAGATATTACATTTTAAAATGATGCACCAAAATACGCGAAACTAAAATGCATTTTAAAATTCTTCACTACTGCTTGAAGTAGAGACGGTAAAGACACTGATGTGATTTAGACTAGCGTAATTAAGTATACACAGTAACAATTCTCACTCTCTCTACTCTCTTCCTATATAAATAATATCAACACATTCAAGCTAGACGTTTTCATTTCCATTTAGGAGCACGTGGACTTGCCGGCACCATATTTCCTATCCCTGCCCACACCCCACCGCTTTAGCCAAGACAAAGATGAGAAGTCTGAAAACAGATAGCCTTCGTGAGACCCTTCTTTCTGAGGAAGAAGAGGAGGAAAAGACGCGACCGCAAAAGCACCCTGAACTCCGCGCCCACGCACTATATCAAGATTTTAATGTAGCAGAAAAGCTCTCTGGCTCCGTTAACTCTACAGGGGTCATTACGCAACTCTTTGACCCTCCGGGGTGCTTCCACCCCCTGCCCCACCCCTGCACGAATTAAGTCCACTCGAATGGTCAGAGCTCCTTCTTCATCTCTTCTCGCATCAGTGACCTCTTCTCCAGCCATCGTTTTGAAGAATTTGAGTATTGTCCACTTTTTGGTACGTCTGAGTGCTTGTGGTCATCTGTCATCCAGGGCTGTTGCTTTTAAATTTAATAAGAATCTGTGACACAAATGCACATGTCGCAATGATATGGAAACATAAACATTCCTTAACGTGATACTTATAAGACGAAATTGACTTAGGAGACATTTGCGAACTTTACATGTAGTTCAGGGATATATCAAAGGGCATTTGCTTGTTGAATGGATGCTGAATCTATTTTCAGCCTATTTTATAAAGAAAGATAAGTTTTTAAACTTTCCTTATCTTTAGAATACTCTTTCCACTAAACTGGGAAAATTTACAGAAACACGTTACTCTTAATAGCACAATTAAGCCCTAAATCTGGATTAAAAATTACAAAAAATTAAAAGTAACAAAATTACTTCTCAAATGAATGTTTTAAGTAAATTTTTATGGAACAGTATACATTTATTCTTAGGTGGTATATTAGATTATCATAATTTACAGAAAAATAGTGGTGACGATTACATGTTTAAAAGCTAAGAATTTAGATGCGTGGCATTATTAACACCTAAGTGTTATGCGGGTTACAGAAACTAAACTTTTAGTACTATTGTACGCAAAATGGATTAGAAATTCGAGGAAATCTGCGAAAATATCGTCCACAATATTACAAATACGGTAATTCAATGATAGTAAATGCATAAGGAGATTGTACCGCAAAACAATGCATATGATGAAGAATTCCAAAATTATTTTAATTCTGATAGTAAATAATTAAATTTCTAAGAGGCTTCACATGATGTGACAGTGAAATTATTTTTGTAAGCAAAAGTGTGAATTTTTTTTTTCATTCAGTATAATATATCTTTCTTGTAATACTTATACTATATACAACACAGCATGTACATATGGCCTCTTTTGTTGAGCAAAATATAAGTACATTTGTGAAAATAATTTCAAAACAGAAAAATTTGGATCTGAATGAACTCCAATAAAAAAAATCCCATGTATGGATTCCACAGTGGATTGTAAAACCAACTAGAAAACAGAAAAGTAAGTTTTTTCGTTGTTTATATGGTTCTATAAACAAGATTGATAATCTGATATGGGTTACATGCTTAACTTATTTCCCTTAACATTCGAGACTATTTGAAACTGAAAATGAAACATTAGGAATTATACAAAAATTGGTGGGTAATTCGAGAGAAGAAGTTAATCTTCTAATTATTTTGAATTATATTACGGTTTTACTTTTAGTACCTTTATTAAATTAAATTTGTTTATAATCATAATGAAATAAGTCTATAGTTGAACATGAGTATAAAAATAAACATATTCTGGTGTGATATGGAAGTTTAAAGATGAGAATGCCAGCTCAGGAGTGAATCACATCTATACGATTCATATTATAAATATATAAGTATGAATTTCATAGTTATACAATCAATATTTAAGTTTATTGGTGCAATTTTTAACAAATTTTATGACTAATTAAACATCTTACATAATGTAATATTAAAACTTTTGTTGAATTTTCTATTTTAAAAGAGATTTACAGAATAATAAATAGATTAATTAACAACATTCTTGATTAGCTTACTGATTAAAATGTTAAGTACAAGAAATATTATAAAAATGCTTTTTATATTTGTTTTCAAGAAAAGTGTTAAATTTTTAGTTTAATGCTTTTGAGCACATAAGTGCGAGGAAACACCTAAACATAGATAAAAACAAATGGGAGAATAAAATGCTTTTGCAAAAAAAAAAAAAAAAGTTTCAAAGGGATTTTTGAGTCATTGTTTTCCCCTTTAGATGAAAAGGGGATTGAAAAATAGGAAAAAAAACGAAAATAAATATGCAAACAAAAAATTCCCTCCTATAATGATTATAGAATTTTATTTTCAAGAATAAGAGAAATGTATTATGAAAAGAAAAACCCTAGGATATTTTAAATGCCTGGAGCTTGGGTTTCATTTTAGACGCGATTACTCATAACTATTTACAAAAAAGTAATATGCAGTTTTCTAGAGACTAAAATTTCAGTTTTTATTTGTTTCAAATACGGTTGTAGTTAAGTTAAAACAGGGAAAAATATTTTGTTTAGGATAATACCAGTTGCGTTTCGCGAAAATATTTTTTCAGTGGTCTGTTTGAAAGTCAAAACAGTTTTGCAGCTGCTGGTATCGGAGCTGCATAAGTAGCTGCATACCAATAAACCATATTACATTCGCATTATCTATATTTTAAAGAACAACAGGCGGTTGTGGTTTCAAGACTCTTTTTTTCTTTCTTTCGATTTTTTTTCTTGTTTTTTTCTGATTTTTGACTTCTTTTTTTAGATTTATAGAAGCGAACAAGTTGTATACGTTGTATGAAAAATGAGATTTCATAACTTTCTATGCATTGGATAAGGAAACTACATATGGTTCAGCAAATTTTAGGAATATATTACGAATATAAATTCCTGAAAAAAAATGTTTTTTTGAATACTTTTATGGGAAATACTAATATAAAGTTGGGGAATATGTTACTAAGTCTTTTATAGTTTAAAATTTAAATATTTTTATTGTTTAGAATAAAGAGAGGAAGAAAAATATATAGTTATTGATTATCAAAATAGTTTTGATTTTTGATCTTTGATATTGACCTGCTTTTATCTTTTATTAATAAATGTTAAATTATTTTTAATTCTGTATATTAGATAAGATAGAAATAAAATAATTAAACAATAATCGATAAGAGATAAAACTAGATAATTAAACTGCATATAAATTTTTTTATTATTGGAGCACCAGTGTATCCATGAATTAGTGCTGCAATAAAAATATAATATTTTTTATTTACTTATTTATTTTTCAATAGAATGTAGATATATAAAAAGAAATTCTTCAAACTTGCTTCAATAATTTTAAATTAAAATTGTATGGGTAAGAAGCTTATTTTTGAATTAGAGTTTTTTTTACTCATTAACCAATCAATAAGGATTTTTGATAAGTAGTAAAGAATTTGATAGCATAATAAATATTTGTTTTTGTAATTGTTTGCTGCTAAATACAACAAATAGTCCATTTTTACAATTTAAACAATTAATAATTTATACGATACTGTTGCAATAAAATGTCAAATCGTAATATGTAAAATCGAAAAAACAGATTTTTTTTCAAGTTAACATTTCATAGTATTGGTCTGCTAGCTGTTCCCTTTTGTAAATGGATTTTTCTTGTTCTCTTTTTTTAATTGCAATGGACATATTCCGTAAGTGCAAATCGATTTATAGCTTTAAGATGAATCTGAACTATTCCAAACAACCATGATTTATATTAGACTCGAACTCAAAGAACTGTTGAACTAATTCTCAGAGCTCTTACCATACTTGCTCTTGCAAAAATGCTAAAGTCTGATTATTAATTGATATTTTTTGCAAAAATAATTATTAAAAATTTATTTATAATGAAGTTATTGAATCATGATTTTTGACATTTTTTTTATTCTCTTTCAAATTTTTTTCTAATTCTTTCTCTCTGAGTTCCTCCGCATTCTTCTACGAAAAACAATTATTAATTTTTAAACAGTTATGGTTAAATTTTCTTCTTAAAATATGATAAATTATATATTTCTTATTAGTTGAATTTCCATATACATTCTACAGTTTATCACTTTTATTATTAAAGCTTAATTATTTAGGTTTTTATCATAATTCAAGAGTTTGTCATTTATTATAATCAACTTATTAAAGAATGTATTAAACTCACTCATAACTAGTAGGAGAAGTTAAGGTATTTAAGATTATTTCTCGGTAGAAAGTACAAAATAGTGTTTCTAAATTAACACAGTATTTATTTCCTATAGTTTTCTTTTAATATTATAAAAAGTAATTTACGCTAAATAATGAAATAATAAAAAAATACAAGGTTTAAATAATTCTTTCCTTTTATCATAGAAAATAAGACCACACTAAAAATTTAAATGTAAACTGCTGTATTTTATGTTCACGTTTTACAATATAAATCCATGACACAATTTTTTTATATCAAAATCCATGATAGCCAGGGAAAAAGAAATTTTCAAAAATACATTTTTATCAGCAATTCAAACAAGGATGTGTCTGACGTTAGAGCAGTTAACAAAACAAAATTTCCCTTTCCCATTCTGTGGCACCTATATTATGGAAAGAAACATTTATTTCATAAAAGGCTTTTATTGACATGGTAGCCGCTAAAAAAGCATCAATCTATTTTGACCATTGCCAACACAAAATTTATCACGATTTCACAAAGCCTGTTGACACAAAATTCAGAATCGATTTCTTTTTTTCTCTCGCCTTGGCGGATATATAAAACATCGCCAATACATAAAATAAATAAAGCAAGAAAGACGACATCGTATAAGGATCAAAGGAAAGGTCTGATTGAAACTTGTTGCCTTTGAATGTGAAGAGACAGGTTTATAATGACTGAGACGGGTTGAAGGTAACATTTAATAATCCTTTTTTTCCCTTTTTCACACTCTCTTTCGGCTTCTTTGTTAAATAAAAATACTTTTTTAATAAATGGTCCATGGGAATTTTCACCAAAGTACATAGCATCAGCGGAATTTCAATATTTTATGTTATTTTCGAATAACGGCATTTCTGTTTTTATTTTTTCCTTAAAATAAATTATATATATATATATATATATATATATATATATATATATATATAAAATTTAAGAAATTTAATTTCTTTCATGAGTTTATTTGTTGTGTATTTTATTTTTAAACTTAAAACACTGTTTCGGCAGTGAAATTAATTTAATTTTTATTTTAAAACTCAAAGACTGTATCATATCTACATGAGTAAAATTGCTAGTTTGGCTTAAAAGAAGTTTTCTTGACACCTAAAATTACAAAATGCATTAAATTTTTTGAAACTCTTTTAAGCATCTAAATTTAGATGGTGAAATGTCTTTCATTTTAAGCATATATCTGTAAAATCAACCAAAAAATAAAAGTAAACTTTACATTAGTTTTTATTTCTTAAATAATGCATCTGAAGTAATAGGTGAAAAATGATTTTCATTGGTTTAGTGGTGAATAGTGTTTTTTTCATGTCCGGATAGTCGAAAGTTTGATATCTGACACAGCAGAAAATTATGTGTAATAAGCGTATCTATATATGTTTATATTTCATTTGTGCCTCACTGGCCAAGTGTTGGAGTAGATATGAATTCAGATGTCCAACTCGTCATTTAATTGTGGTTCAAATTTATGAAAGTTATGTTAAAAAGTGAAATACAATTCCACAATTTATTCCTCAATATATTAGTGAAGATAGATTCGATTTATGTTATCATTAAAATAATTATCATATTTAGTTATATTTTTTATTCTAGTTGCTTAAAATTTTTGTATATTAATCAGGCCATAAGAAGCCACGTATAATGAGTATCAGCAATCTGCTTTTTCTAAGTAAATTATATATTTTAAGATAAAATTAAAATGAATTTTATTAAATTTTAATTGACAAATTATTCAACAAATTACTTTCTAAAAAATTTGTAATTCAGTTTTATTATATTACTTTTTAATACCAGGTTATGAGAATTTTTTTGGCAAAACTGACTTGTAATACATTTTAGATTTATTTAAAATGTGTACAAAATGAAATGAACTAAAGTAGAAGATTATTTTTCAAGATTTAACATTTTCAGATAACACATATCAACTGTAACTACAGAAATCTCTTTATTACAATCTTCGATCATATAAACACAATAAAATGAGTTTCTATGAAAATCACAAACATAAAAGTCATAAACATGAAGTAATTAAATACCGGTTCTTAAGTGTGAAACTTCACTGTGATTTTACAAAGCATAATAAAGACAATGAACATTGCATTTCGATCTATTTTCCAGGGAAAAAAGTGCAACGCGTTCTTGATCTAAAAGTCCCTTGTTTAATCAGATCTCCACAGATCAGATGCTGGAGAAAGTGCATCGTCCGCGTAAAGAGGGTGTCCTTGAGAATCGAGCAAACAAGACACCCCAAGCGAGGCAAACGAATCTATAAATTAAATGCGGGCACTTGTTTGAGGGAGAGATCATTTTTTTTTTTCTTTTCTGTCTCTACTACGCCAACAAGCTCGCCCATCTGTTTTCTACTTTTTTTTACTACTATTGAAATTATTAGAGGCTTTTTACATGTATTTTGTGTAATCTATATATTTAATAATCATATAAGTTTATAATTTTTGACCATATTTAATATACATAGTTTATATAAACAACATTCATATATACATATATTCATAAATTGTTGTAACTCATTTTGCACTCTGTTAAATTACCCCTACATCAATGTATTAATTTATGTTAATCATATTAGCTTGGGGAAAAAGAAATCCATTATTTTTACGTGAACTTTATGTAACTTCTTTTAGATTCGCTTTGTAAAAAGGTTTAAAACAGTTTTCATGTAGATTTTTAGGTCTTGCGCGTTACGACAGCTGACATGCGGTTAACTTCGATCATTTTTGATATTTTATAGACATTTTCGACGATATAGACATCCACATGCGAGTTGCATCTCTAACATCAAAAATACCCGAACGGAATCGACGAAACAAAAATTGTACGTAACTGGTTGTGACAGTCTTATATAGGACGATAAACACCTTTCACAATTTTAACCACCTGGCTATCTTTTTCGCCGTTACAAGAGAAAAACAAAAATGTATCGAATTTTCTGTTTGTTGTCTTCCATTTTTAAAACTTTGTACTCGTAACTGAATGAATCAAACAGAAAACCGCCAGAGGATATTTTAGTGTCAAATGTCACCTTTCCAACGAGCATAAATCAGAAATTGTTTGATAGATACCTCACGAGATATCGATCACTATAGACGTCTACCGAAAAAATAATGGATTACTTTTTCCCCAAACTAATACTTATTTATTACATGAAATTCAAACTGTATTAATTTATTTAATAAATTTTGACTATTAGTTTTATTAAAGGATAATCTTCATTTATATTAATAACAGGGTCTTAATATGTCGTTCAATTAATCATCGCTATTGTTATTAAAAATTTCGATGTTTTCTTAGGAGTGCCTTATATTCGGAATCATGAATTCATTATTATTAAAATAATCACAAATTGGAATTCATTTATTCAATTGAGTTTTTTTCCCTTTAATCTTGCTAAAAACTCATTTATTTTAAGTATAAGGATTGTTTCTAAAGATTTATTAACTTATTATAAAAAATTTATTATTTGTTGACTATGATAATTTATTAAGGATCATTGTGGTTTCAATTTACATTTATATATGATATTATACAACTTATAATTTATTTAAGATGTTTTGATTATTTTTATTACCATTTTAATTTTCCTTTGCTATCTCCAGTAAAATCAAATTATTTACTGTTCATTGTTACTATACGGGCATTAAATTTTTCTGAAGCTTTGTTACAGATGTTTAATGTTCCAAATAAACATTTTCATTTAATTTTCAATTTAGAATACACACATCATTTTCAATATTGATATAACAGCTCTGTAATATAAAAATAATAAATAAAGGAATTAAAACAATAGTTTAAAGTATTTCTGAGAAATTTCCACAACCCTATTAAAAATATGTATTTTTGTGTTTCTTATAATTAATTATTATTAATATTGAATAATAATGTTCTTATGTAATATATTCCTAATATACATTTTATAATTATTAATTTATTTAATATATATAGATAATAGATTGTGAGTTTTAGAAAGCAATTTATTTATATTTTTGTCATTCTTTTTACGAGCATTTAATTAAAATTGTAAAAAATAATTTATATATTTAACATATTATAATATTGTTATTATATTTTCTCCTCTACATCATCAACTGATTTATATCTACATTTATTAATCATTATTTCTTTATCGGTATTAAAAATCTTGAAAAATTAATTTAAAATATAAATAAAATTAATATAAACATCATAAAAAGTTGCTAATTGCCTGATTTGAATAATTTAAATAATCCGCACTTTTTATTTCACGAAGATATTTTCCTCTTTTTAAAGTTGCCATTTATGCGTTACCATTGTGAGTAAAAAGATATAAATGGCAACAGATCTTCCTTTTTTTATTTTATTTTCTCTCCTCAGAGAATGCACTTATATATATATATATATATATATATATATATATATATATATATATATAATATAAATATATATATGTATATATATTACTCAGGCTTCAATATTTAATAATTTTGTACTTAAAGAATTTTCAAACATATTAAGCCTCATTTCGATTTGTTTTCAAAAAATATGAGATTTCATTTCGAATTGAAAATTATATTAGTTTGGGGAAAAAGTTATCCATTATTTTTTCGGTAGACGTCTGTAGTGAGCGCTATCTCGTGAGGTATCTATCAAACAATTTCAAATTTATGCTCGTTGGAAAGGTGACATTTGACACTAAAATATCCTCTTGCGGTTTTTTGTTTGATTAATTCAGTTACGAGTACAAGATTTTAAAAATAGAAGACAACAAGCAGAAAATTCGACACATTTTAGTTTTTCTTTTATAACGGCGAAAATGCTAACCAGGTGGCTAAAATTGTGAAAGTTGTTTATCGTCCTATATATGACTGTAACAACCAGTTACGCACAATTTTGTTTCGTCGATTCCGTTCGGGTACTTGGATGCTAAAGATGCACCTCGCCTGTGGATACAGATTCGTCGAGAATGTCTATAAAATATCAAAAATTATCAAACTTGACAGTATGTCAGCAGTCGTAGCTTCGAACAAGACCTAAGAATCTACATGAAAACTGTTTTAAACCTTTTTACAAAGCGAATCTGAAAGAAGTTACAAAAAGTTCACGTAAAAATAATGGATTTCTTTTTCTCCAACCTAATATAAATACAGAAGTAACATAAATACATTAATTAAAAGACTGTAAAAACTAATGATATTTCGAGCTTCTTATAAGACCCTCAAGGCTTGGGTGAGTAATAAACTTCTGTAGTTTATTACTACGCCTTACTTCACTCTAATAAGCAATGCTCTAATTGCCAAACAGTGTTTCATATAGTTTTTATTAAATACATTATTAATTAAAATGTTTTTAGTACATTTATTTGTTTTTATTGCTATTTAAATTTTTACAAATTATACAAATTCTATTTAATTGGTTGAAAATAATATCTTTATAAATTTTAATAGAAACATTAAAATTCCAAGAAGTTAATTTATTTACTTTAAAATTAAAATAATTTGTTTTGTTGAAAATATCAGTATATGTGTATATAATTTCCTTCTACTTTAATTAATATATATATTATATATATTTAATTATGAGTCACATTATTTATATTCTTATATATTCTATATTAGCTTCTATTCATATATATTTATACATTCACAATGTTTTATTGAATTAAATAGCAACTTATATGTTTAAAATATCCAAGTTATTTTGTTGAATAGAGTGGCAACAAGCTTACTCGTGTTATATAGTGTACTTTTGCATGTGTTTTGTATTGCAATGGAGATTTTGCACAAACATTCCTATAACTTATTTAAATGTCAACTTTACATTATTATTTTTACATTGAATTTTCATTAGGTTAATGAATATACTTGTACATTTGACGGTTAATAATAATAATAAGCAATATGTTTACTGAAATTATTTATTTTTATCTCGATTTATTTAAGATGAACTGTAGTAGTAGACTTAACACATTTGGGTTATATGTAGTTTTATAAATTTTTGTGTTTACTGTGAGCAATTTCTATAACTATATTAGTAAACAATTTATAATTCGTAAGCATTTTTGCTGTCTTATGTTCTATATATTCTAGATAAAATTTTCTATTTCTACATTGAATAAATTAAATTTTAGATTTAAAATATTTTTCTGGTTGTTTTACATCCCTTATATTGTAAATATATTATCTTACGTTTTATTTACTTGTAGCAAATTATTATTTATTTATTACATACATTTTGTACCAATGCACACTTGTAATTTATTAATAATCAAGTTTTTTTACCCAATAATTATTAATTAATTAGAAATTATTTTAATCGTTTTTAAAAAAGTAAATTTAAGGCCATTTAACTTTTAATTGTTCTAACAGTCGATCTGAAATTCCGATACAGCTCTTAACACTTCCGATACGAGTTTAAAAAAAAAAAGATGTAGCAATTAAGAAGAGAATTGCAGCTGTCCCGATGTCACGTGACGGTGCTCATCATGAAATGGGGAAAGAGTCACTTAACCCGGTCATTTGCATATAAATCCCAGTATAAACACTGAGTGCACGAGGCAGAGGCAATTAGAGTCATTGGCTTGATGGATGACGCGATTAAAACGCCGCCTCGAGAACATTCTTTCCTCTTTCGTTGCAACTAAATCCATCATGCTCACAGCTCATGAATGTCCGGAACGCTCCCGGATTCCGGCTCAGTTGCGGAGACTGATGCGTGGGAATCGGGAAAAGGACATGTGTCTCTTTGCAGTGGGACAGATGTCTCTACTCGATGGCTGGTCAGATAATTAGTATGATGGAAAGAACTGCTCTGTATCAGAAGTGATTTACAACAAAGTGTTTCCTATCGCAGAAAATTCAGAAAATGAGAAACAGTTTTTGAAAATAAATTGTAATAAATATAAACAAATTTTATTCGTATTTTTGATGCAAGTTTCTATTTAATAATTTCGGAAATTAAAAAACAAACTTTGTTGTTTGCCTTCAATTTAATTTTTCTATTATACCTGAAGCTATTAATCATTTTAAAATCTAACATTTTCCCTCTTGCCGAAAATTAGAGAAATGTTATTCTAAGCAGTCTAATAGAGTTCTCGCTCAATTAAGGGCCATAAATTCCCTGTTGAATAAGCACTTTCTATATATTTTATTTTTTCTCATTTTGTTGAAGTGTCATGTGCTTCTAATGGAGGGTATTAAATTAATAATCGATGAAACACAATAAATAACGTTAAAGGTGTAATAAATTAAGTTTTTTAAAATTTCTTAAAATTATATTCTAAATCACAAAAAATGTGAAATCATCAAAATAATATATGCGTTCGAATTTCTTAGAAGTAAGCGAAATATAATAAAAACTATATTCACATATTATGCTCCACAAAAAGTAAAATTATAATACATTAGAATTTCTTAAAATTACAAATTTAACGCACATATTATACTCATACATATATCTTGAACATGTCATATAATAGAAATGTATATCATGCACATACATATATTTTAAATGCATTAGAAACATATATATTATATACAGTTTACGAAATAAAATATGAAATTGAATAACAGGAATATATTAAGTTCTAGATGTAAAATCTCTATATACGAATTTTCTCAAAATTTCATTTCTTATGTTTTGATGATTATAATAAACTGAATATTGTACATTTTTCTTGTGTTATAAAATTAATAATTTTCCGTTTCAAGACTAAGTAAATGATGAATTCATTTGACGTGTAAGTTAAAATGCAGTTACTACTTATTTAAGAGTATATAAATGAAAACAAATAAAATGAGAAATCACTATTATCCGAAAATGTACGTTGATTTCTTCCAAAATGTTAAATCACATAAATTTGTATTTAAGGAAATATACCACTTCCTTTAAGTTTATATTAGTTATAGCAATTTTTGTTTTTACAAATCATTTGACCTAATGGATTAAGAACTGAAAAACTTTCTATGATATTTTGTAAAAAGAAAATGTTCTTTAATAAGTGATATGTTATTGATAGTAGAAAAAAAAATTTGGCTGACAGATCCATGGAAATTTATGTTGGCATGTGATGTGAAGAGGTGAGTATATAAATTATCCATTCATAGACGTACTGAATGTGTTGTAAATGATATGGCAAATCAAATTGGGTAATTATGCGTCTATTATTGCGTCCATTATTTTACTTACACATCTTTTTCTTTGTGCAGAGAAAATTTACAAAAAGAGCTCTTCTGTGTTTTTCCATACAATTTGCCAGAATCCATTGTGCTATTCCATAAATTTTCATTTCCAAAACATCTTCCACTTATTTGTCCACTAAAGAGTATGTCAATGGGCCATGTGGCCTGCATATAATTTAAAGCATATAATCGTATTCAGAACATATATTACATTAGAATATATACTTAATTAAAAGTCTATATTACATATAATTAAAGACTGTATCCTATGAAAACACACAGCTTTTCGACTATTTCATCAAATAAATTTCTATCAAATTACAAACTTTACATGTAACATTAAACTTTCTTTTGTTTTCCCATTTCCTAATTCTCCTTACTCTAAGTCTTATCGTTTTATATGTACAGAATTTTATTTGGTAACTTACACTTTAAAAGGTTCTCTGGCTTGTAATCTATTAGCATAGGTTCAAATATATGTGAGTTTATTTTAATTTATTTAAGCAAAATAAGGTATGCATTTTAATTTATTGATAATTTGTACTTAAGCCACATTGAGCCATTAATACATTAAACAACATGTGCATGTATAAAATTTTATACTACTATAATACTTAGAGGATATCTAGCAATATAACCAAGAATATCTGTATGTTAAAGTTATTAAATTTATATAAAACTCTAACTCTCTCTCTATATATATAAACACATAATTTCTGTACGCTAAAACCCTTCCTATTCTTAAGAGAGACAGACACACGAGTGATTCGGGCACAGAAGAGGGGTGCGCAACAGTGTCCCCAGGTGGGTCACTGGAGCATGAAATAATCCCTCGTACTCCCTCATCATGATGGTTCAGTTATGAACAGATTAAAATCATGGCTGTGGTTTGCGTTTCGTTCGGTAGTGATTAAATTCCCATTGAAGCGGAATTAAGAAGGGCTCTTTAAATAGTAATCCCAAATTAAGATTTAAGTTGATGAAAAAGTTTTACACACGTGATATTGACTGCGTATGGGGAATAACTGCAAATGAAAACGGTTCAGATATGTCACGTCTCTCATACAGATGAAATATTTTGATTTTGATTTGATTTAAATCACATGTATAAGAAAATAGTAAACGGAAATGAAGAAATCAATACCATTGACGATTTCAAACTTAATGGCAAAATATTGCGCTATTAAACAAATTAATGCATGCATTTATTATGTGGACTGTAATCTTGTTCTCAAAAGAAGTTTGGATGTTAGTGTATTGGACAAACTACCGTTCAAAAGAATAGTCATTCCATCTGACATTAAGATACTTAGATCAACTGCCTTCCTTTTGTGTATTGTAAAAATTGAAGAAGTAGTCTTTTTAATCGTTGATTTTATGATTTGCCAATGGTTAAAATGAGTTTGATAAGTTAGGAGCTATTTCCAACGCTTCTTGTATATAATGTATCCTATCATGTTTTAATCATACGCAGCTATGGTGTAATGCGTGAAGAAAATACAAATATATATGTGTAATATACTATCAGATGTAATGCTATTGAAAGCAGACAAAAACTTGCTTTGGTATTAAAAGATTATTTAAATTATTGCTAATAAATGATTACTAGATTCACATGACAGACCCTGTCTAATTGGTCATTAGTCTTATTAAATCATTGAACATTGTGTAAACATGAATATTAAGCCAATTATGTTTTAATTTAAGATATTTTTATTAAAAACAAATTCAAATGGATATAAAATGAAGTATTTATCTTCGCTATGTAAAGAATATAAATGAGAAAAATTTTATAAACATGAAATTGTGCGACAATGAGTATATTATATTATATATTTTCGTTGTGATTCATGATTCTCAACAATAGGAAGAGTTAGAGCATAAGATATTACAATTTTGACTTCAGAAAAAAATTCTTTATCTCCTTTTCTTACTCTTCAAACTCTTTTATATTTTTTTAAGTTTCATTCTAAAAATAAATTGTAATATATATTTATTAGTTCTACGGTGAAGGCAGAGATCACTAAAATAACTGAAGATTGCTATCAAAATCCTTGAATTCTGTTTGCGAATTTCATTTTTAAGTCAATTCAATGTTTGTGAAGGCTTTCTCCAGACATAAATGTTCTATTTGAGAAAAAATCTAAATCTAAAGTCCCTGGTTATTTTATTTTTTCTCTTAAATTATATGACGAACTTTACAAAAAGAATATCAGTTTATACACCATATCTCATTCGAATAAGTAAAGTAATTTGATTAGGATACATAAGACTATTTCATCAATCGGTTTTCACAAGCTTAAGCTGTAAATTATATGATTAGGGTAACATTCGAAGCTTAAGTTCCTTTCATTAGAAATATTGTAGATGGATAGTAATTATCTGCGAAGTGAGTACTTGGGCATAGTTTCATTTATACCCTATTTGTAGCAATAGGAGTTGTATATCGCGCTTTCCTGCTTTCGTAATACATGTCTATGAAGTGAGTACTTGGGCCTAATTTCATCCCTAACCTATTTGTAACAATAGGAGTTGTATATCGCGCGCGTTCTTGCTTTCATAATACATGTCTATGAAGTGAGTACTTTGGAGGCTCCTAGTTTTCATCCTTTGTGACATTTTAAATAAGGACTAATTTCTACTGATATTAATCCTTATTTAAAGTGTAATTTCTATTAAAAATTTTCTCTGTTAACTAAATATTATAGATTTTTTTAAGAAAACTGCTCAGCTGTAAAATACACACAATCTACAGTTTTGAAAACTTATTGCATACTGGGTAAAGTGATTTAAAGAAATAAATATGGTTTCAAAATAAATATGGTAAAAAATGTTGATGTTCCAAACTACATTCAATGCATAATTATTTAATATTGTCAAGACTGTCATTATAATCTGGGTGGTACACTTTATTCTATGTAAATAAAAAAAATAAAATGTATTTAAACAGTAATTTATTATTATTTTTTAAAAGTAAAATAAAGTCAATAAAAAGTATTTTTCAAATTAACTACTTCAGAATGGTCTACAATATTCCTCACTGCAAAAGGATAATTTTGTCAAACTAAATATGTATACAACCTTTTCCTAACCACTGCCTTAAACTCATTCAAGCTTGTAAATTTCAGAAACCATTTTCAGCTAAATCCAAAGAAACGAAGGACTAATCACCGCTTTGATAGGGGGGGAAAAAAAGTAAAATATTCGCACGGAGACATACCATCTGGGAAGGGATTAAGTAGGGAACATAATTAGAAAGTGGCCTTCGCTGACCGATCCAATAACGTGGGAACAATTCCGCATTTAAAGACTTCATTTGCATATTTATTGTAATACTTCGGGAATTTTTTCCCTCTCTGTTCAAGGAGCCTGGGGAAAAGAAGGGTAAAAGGACTGGAATAATGGCCTTGTGCTCTGACAATTAAGGGATTGATCAGAGTTTTAGACGGGAACTGCGAAAGAAATAAGTAGTAATCGGGAGAAAAAGCCGCAAGTGGAATTATTGAAATTGGTATTATAAAAGTGTTTTAACGCGAAGGCCGTTAAATTTTTCCCCATAAATTGCCGCCTAAGGAATACTTTGAATTTTGAGATGCATTGCAAATAGACGTATGCATATTAACTGCTAATATAATGATACCTTTTGAATTTTTAGGTCCATGACACAAGAAAATACTTTAAATATGTATATTAAAAGTTTTACTATTGTATACAAAATGCATCTCAATCGAAATATTACAATTAAAGATTCTTCTTAAATTCATGTATTTCCGAAGATTAGTATTAAGTGTCATTAAATGCGGATGTAAATATAAGTTTGAAGCAAGATATGAAGTATTTAACAACGAAATATGTACCATTAATACTCAATTGTGCACTTAAATAAATAATTAGATTATTTATTTATTAATGAATTGCACCTTTAATATTCATTGATAAGATTTTCGCTATTATTTTGGCGCTAACGTATAATCCAAAATATTCTAATTAATAAACTAAATTATTCTAACTTTTGCTCGGCCCAACCTGTCTAGTGGTTAGCGTAACTGACTATGGATGGGGAGGACCTGGGTTCGAATCCCAGCTCAGGCATGGATGTACTCTCTCTCTCTCTCTGTGTTTCTTGTCCTTTCCTCCGATGATGGATGAATGTGACCCGCCCCATAAACGGGTTTGTGGTGGTGTGGCGTGGGCGATGCTACTCGTACCTCCGTGACTTGGTTCACAGGTGCCCACCGGGTAACGATAAAATGAGTAGCAGTTTCCGGCCTTGTTGCGGCAAATGGGCTAATTTACTTACTTGCTCAAGGGTGTCCGCCATTAGAAATAAAAAAATATATTCTGAATTTTTCTAAGTAATTTTTCCTCTTTAATTAATCAAACGTCTTCTGTTTTTTCTCTCCTCAATTTAAGCTATGTGAAACAGCAAGAATAATTGTCTAATAAATAAAAAAAAATTAAATTTAAATTAATTCTATTAAGATGAAGATGAAAAAATTGATTTGATTGTGTAATTTGAAACAGCTCAATTACAACTAATTATCACATAATGCATTAAACATGTATTTAGAAATTATTGACACTTATAGATTTCTTAAAATTTTTTATCTAGTGTTAGGGGGAAAAAACAGATATTGGTGAGATTGACACGAAGATTTAGTAGATTAGTAGGTTATCCTTGAAAACCAAATATTTCAAAATCATATCAAATTAAACCAGTGATGTTTTAATAACATAATTTGAAATTGATTTTGTAATTTCTTTTTTGTTCAATAGTCTTTTCTAACATTTGAAATAAAATATTATTGCAAAACTAAGCTAATTGAAAAATTGGCATTAGTAAGAAAATAGTTTTTTCTTTTAAAGAAGGAATAAACGACAAAGCATTTGTTTTATATTTCTTTTGAAAAAGCACATTAATATTAAATTCACCAAAATATTGCCTTATTTCAGACAACTTTAAATAAACAAACATTAAATTGTGATGAATAAAATAAATTTTCCCTGTCTTCATTAGTTGGTGAACTGAAAGCTATTTTTTTCCCTCTCTCAAGGATGTATTTTAATAGTTTTCATAAAATTACAATTAGAAACATATTCATTTCAATTTTTTCTTATTTATTGTATTATAAGACAGTTAAATTCATATTTCTTAGCAATTAAGAAAACTGAATAATTTATATTTATTCTACTGTATTCACAGGTTTTCATTAAATGACACCATTAAAAAAACATTTCAATTTTCGCTTAATTATCATAAGAAAATTGAATTCATTTTTGTCGCAGAATAAGGGAATTGATATATTTATTCCCTTTTCTGTAGGGATTTTTATGGACACGCATTTCTTCTGCGTTTGAGCACAAATCTCGTATGTGCTTATCCAAAACTGCCCTTGTCGTTCATTTGCATTGTTCATCGTTTTAAAAGAAGAGTCTCGACCCCACAATACGATAAAAATACACGAGAACATCAAATGCAATGCTTTTATTCTCGCATTTTTGCACGGGAAAAAAAAAAGAAAACGAGCTTTTCCTGCCTTTAAACATTCCATGAGACGCGTGTCGCGTGGCTTTGCATTGTATTTCCGTGATTCTAAGACTTCTTCGGTCAGAGAACTTCATCTGAATACTTCGGTGGCGCACGCGACTGCGCATTTGCATAAAGATCTCATTCTGTCTTCAGCATCTCAACTCTGCTTGTTTTTGTTTCTTGTCTTCCCGCTCTTTGCAAGAGTTTTCTTTTCTGCACATAAAATCTTTTGCCATTGCGAAGGAAAAAAAAATACTATTGGATAAGCTTGAAATGATAATATTTTTAGGTATTTTTGTTTATTGTATCTTTCATGATTCATTTTGAGTTTTTTTTTTCTACATGATGAGAATTTGGCGTTTTTCTGTATCTAAAAATGCATTTTTGCGATTTCCCTCAGTTATTTTGTTAAACCTAGCTCTTCTTCTAAATTTTCTCTTTCACCACTCTTTCTTATCTAGAAAGTTCTTTTTCTTTTATGCTTTTTATAAAGGTACAGTTTTAATTTTGAAACAAATTTTTGCTTTAAATTGGATACATTCCTATTATTTTATCAATTACATGGAATTAAGTTGAAATTGATAGATAAATATATGGAATTCACGTGAATAAAAGTAATCATATAATCTATAATTGCTTTATTTTACAATTTAATCTCTTATAAGCTTAAAAATTTCAATTAGGAATATGAAATTAGGAGACGTATTTCAAAATTTTCTAGAAATATATAATTTCATTATTTATAGAATAAACTTAATAAATAATATGCATCACTACTTTTTTAAGAAAAATGCCATAAATATTTTAATAATTAATGTATTTCTAACAATTATTGTATATATATTCTGAAAAAATATTCACTTTTTTGTATGATGTTAAAAGCCGTACTTTACTTTATCAAAATAAATATTTAAAAAATGCTTATTATACAAAAAATGTTTGAAAAAACCACGAAAATGATGTTATTAAATTATAATTTTAATAAATTATATCTCCCTTTTCTGATTTTGTATTCTCTTTATTTTAAAGACAAGAAATAGTACTGTGTTTATAGATAAACACGTTTTGATAAAAAAAACAATTCCATCACTATTCCAACTATCGCCATCTATCGTAATTAAACTGAATAATTTATGATGAAAAAATCTATTGATTTTCTTTCAATTTAAATTGCAAACTAACAGTGACTTTTGACATAAATTAAATATAGAAAATGAGAATTTCTATAAAAAAAAAAATTTTGTATTAAATTCATTATTCTTCTTGAATCATATTAACTGGATTTTTGCTGTTTTTGGCACCCAAGAGCAAAACTGAATTGTAATTAAAAGTACATTTCTATACGTCTATGTATCAATATTTCCACACACGTGCCCATAAATAATGAATAATGGCCCAAACTGGCAAACAGAGGTGCAGAAACAAAACAAACGAGATTCATTCATAGAACCCATGAATTAAACAAATGAGTAACAATAAAATAGATGGTGTATGTATGATATCAGACATACAAACCTCGATTATAGTTCCTTGGGGCACTTACATACATAGCGCCAGTACAAAAACTGAACAGTGTGTTGTTCGAATGATGGTAAATGCATCGCATTTCTTCCATAATAGAAAATACAGTCAGTAAAATTTGAGATATGCTGAGGATCATATTATCAAGCTGCGCTTGGGGTAGAGAATTCCACTCATCAAACAATGCTTTCCGAGAGTCCATTACAAATATAGGAGGCGATTAATTGACTGCGATTTGTCTGCCAAGCATGTCTCACATATGCTCTGTAGGATTAAAATTCAACGTAAATACTGGAGAAACACATCTGACAGATCTGCGAATATATAGACCATATGGTTCTAGAAGTCTGTTTGTGGTTTGCCTTGAAACGATCGTATCCGTAGATGGCGAGACTAGTTCGCTGTTGTGCTTTTGGCCATTACTGCCAAATATCGGTCATTATACAGCGTTGTCACTAGGAGGCGACCTGTACTGTAACGCCTTCTGAAATTTCCATCATTTTGGAATCATTGCTATAGCCCAGAAATGACACTTTGAGAGATTTCTACACCCATTGCGCTCTAGGCACACCCAAATTTCCAACATCGGCTGATAATTCTTCCACGTGAAACACCACATGCACACTCAGTACCATGTCCTATGTGGACGTGGTACTGAATGCCGTTTGGAACATGTTTTCCACTTTGCCACAAGTTTCTATGAACCACTTTCTTTCGCTCTGGTCATTGTGGCGTACATTCAACGTAATCAGGTGACTTCCTGTAAATATAAAATGTTTATAAACCATGTGTAAGTTATATTTTAGATGACATTTTTCCTTTCTTGTTCGATATTCGTGTACTTCGGTATCATCCTTAATTTATGCAAAAAAGTGTGCATATCCATACATAAGGCAGCAATCCAAAACTCCAGCTGTTGAAGTAAAGGCTGGACTAATTGTCATTTAGCTGCCAATAGGGTAGATCTGTATAATGATATTGACAGAAATAATAAGTATGATTGTATGATATATATATTTATAAACATATTTTTACTTGATATTTTAAAATGATGTACAGAAAAATATTAATTAATTTACCTAGCTAAAATTAATATAATTTTACCAAATAAATGAAATTACAAAACTATGAATGATTAATAGTTTTGTAAATACCATTTCTATATGAGAAAAAATTTTATTTCTATATGATTTTCAATGACTGCATTTATTACGATATAAAACATAACATATTAAAAGAAAATTTTCTTTTAATATATTTTGTTTTATATCGTATAAATGTAGAACTTATTTTAAAGCAAAGGCAGATTTTCTTTTACGTCAATTCTAATTTTCTTGACTTTTTATATTAAACAGCATGTAGGTATGGATGAAATAGTGTTTGAGGTATTAATTATAGCTATGAAGTGATATTGATTAGATTATGTTATTTAATTGTGTAAATGAATATAACAGAATAACGTCAATTATCAGGAAAGTGACTGCTTCATCTCACAAGTAAAAAAATTAAGATCAAGTATGTAACAGGCATTACTGCCAGGTTTGAAAATTGAATTTTCAACTAAAATTGGAAGAAGACTCTTTAGTTGAAATATTTTTGAAAACTGAGGTTCTTTATGGACTTGGATCAATTGCAATGTGTGGAAGTGTTTGAGTTGGTCAAACAAGGTGGCGGGAGATCGAGGTGGGAGTATTCTGATTGCCAAGTGTCCTTTACTCTTTGGCATAACAGGTTTCCTGAAAGAATGATGGCAACTCATTCAAACAGCTTCAGACAGCCTCCCACTGTTTAGCAGGGGCTGTCTCCTTATAAAATTTTCACTATTTCCAGGACATATTTAACTTAATATTACACATTATAAAGACAGCTAATCCTTAGAATTAGTTAATCATCGTCTTATACAGTACATAATAAATATATTAATGTTCATAATCGATGAGGACTCATAATCAATAACGATGCAGAGATAAAGTCATAATCGATATGGATACATAAATGCACAGAAGCGATAATGATTCATTCCTCTCTATTCATACTCCCCACTTTTAATAATTTCAATCCTTCATTAAAATAACTTGACTTATAATTTCCATCATAATTATTGATTATTAAAACTGCATAATTTTTAAAGGAAATAATTAACGTAAAATACAGAATTTGTAAACTAAATAAAAATAAAGCTTTTTATAGTGTCACAATACGAGTATAAACTACGTGAAAAGCAACCTTTTCATTATCGAAAAATTAAAAATTTTCTATTTACTAAAAAACATATTTCTCAAATTTCGTTTTAAAAACTATTTTATTTATTTAATATAATATAAGATAGGAAAATTTATGGTATTCAAAGTAGATATAACAAGCACACATGCACTTACATATTTATTATGCTGATAACATAAGCGAAAGCACCAATGCTCATGGTTAATCGTGTATACTTGTTGTTGTTGGTTATCACCATGGTGCACGTAAGCCCACACCAGGTCCAGAAGATCTGGCATAGGATAGTATGCAGCTTCTTTTTTTTGGAGAGGAACCACAAAGGCAGAAGATTGACTTGACCTCTGATAAGTCAGTCTTCTGTGAGACTGACTTGACATGCCATATGTACATGTTTATAGGGTAGGCAACCATTCATACAAGGAAAGGACAAAGACAGGATAGAGAGAGAGAGAAAGTACATCCATGCCCGAACCGGGATTCCAAACCAGACCTCCCTATCCGCAGTCAGCCTATCCACAGTCAGGCATGATAACCACTCGACAGATTAGACGGCATCGCATATACTTACAATTGATAACCTTAAAAGATTAAAAATTAGGCCGATTAATTTTAATACTTTTTACCTTTAATTCTTCATTTAAAAGGACGGTGAATAACTAATGCATAAAATGAGTTATTGTTGAAAATAACAAAAACACAGAGTATTGCCATCCAGATTATTATAATGGAGCAAGTAAATACCACTAGAAGGCAAGGAATTAGTGTTTGGTTTTTTGCAAATCCCTATGAATTTTAAACTAGATTAATTTAAAACTCTTCAAATTTCGTCAGCATATAGCAATAAGTACATTATATTGTGTTTGATTAAAAGCATTCCAACAGCTGGTTACTAAAATAGGTTACAACGAAAAATTCTATTATTTATTATTGTTTGCTGTTACTTAAAGAAATACATTTAAAAGTCCATCTTTTAGTACATTTAAACAATGGATTCAATTAATTCAAAAACAAATTAATTTTATTTAATAATTGAAGAATTAAAAAAAATTATTAAAACACTGACTTACATGTATTAAGATAGGGAAAAAAACCATGACAATTACTTATCGATGGAAAGTCAATAGTAATTTCGATTATTCATACATATGTTAAATACATGAGCTAAAGTACTAAAGTAGTATACTGAGTATGTAAATTTAAGTTTATATATTTATATATACTTATATTTTCTCAGTTAATTTCTTAAATAATTTTGACCAATCAAATATTTCCTTATACTCCTGCTCTAAGTAATCCGTATATTTCCTCTGAATTGTGTTCCGAAGAATGGAATTTCTAAAAATTAAAACAAATGTTGGATAAGTATATCGTAATTCTTTCTTTTATATCGCAGTTACATTATTTTTATCGTTATATTTTTTTTAGTTTTCTTTCAATGAGTGAGGCCTTTGATTCAGCAAAATATTTTTTAGTTAGTTTTTATCAATTTATAGAAATACTATACTGATAAATGTGAGGAAAATAATAATTTTAGTAATGAATAAATAAGTAGGTTTATTTTTTTTTTAAGTTAACGAAATTAAATTATCAGTTTTTTTTGGTTTGTTTATTGATTACCAAAATGAGCCTATTGTGTCCTTCTAGAACATTTTTTACTGGTAAGCAAATTCGGTTTTGAAATACGCTGTGTAAAATCTTTCAGTATTTTTTAATAAGGAATAAATTTTTTTTTTATTTCTGTTAGCATAATGTAAATGCCGGAATGGTTTTTTAATATCTATTTGTTGTGCTATCTTTTCTTCATTTCAAAGAGCTCCAAATCAATTCATGGCTCTTATAAAATGGTAGGACATTACAAAATATGTTTGGTAATTTGTAAAATAAATAACTGGGCTTGTGTTTTAATTTGCTAATGTAATCCTTTAGTTAGTGTGTTTTTTTCTTGTCGATACATAAGTGTATTTTCCATCCATTTTATACGCATGCATGCGTAATTGCTTATGAAGTAAGAATTTAAAAACTATTTTTTTTTCATATATTCAGCAAAGAAAATATTTAATTGTACTTAGTTTTAATTTTCTATTGTGTAGTTTCTCTTGCTAAGTAATTAAATAATTTTTCCAGTAGCTAAGAAGAAATAAACATTTTTGGTCGTTAAAATTTGAGCTAATTTCACTGCCAATGTTATCATGTTGGACATGTGCAATAGTTGGACAAATTCATTTACTATTCACATATTTCATGCAGAAGAAACTTCATTTTTTATCTAATTAAAATATATATTTAGAATCAAAACACGTTTTTTGGAAGAATTTTTCGAATGACTTATTCCAATTTTAAACTTGCTTGAGGGTTTCAAATTAAAATATTTGAAAGAAGTTATCTTAGGAATTTATGAATTATAATAATTAGTTTCACAAAATGTATGTTAAGTTATATCTTATTTAACACAGATATATTTAAATAAAAAATATTTTTTTTAAGTGTTAACTTTCATTAAACTTTTATATAATCTTATGTAACTTTCATTGAACTTTTATTACTTTTATATAACCATAACTTAATGATTAAATTAAATATCACTCATTAACTAGAAATTATGAAAACTAATAATTGTTAGATATATCATATTTAGTATATATATAATTTTATTATATATATACTAAATATATAATTTTTATACATATAATACATATTTAGTATATAATTTTATTTTTTATCACTTTTATCTCATAGCTTAAGTGTGTGTTGCTTTGATATATGTTTGGTATTGTGTGATCATTATTGATAGATGAAAATTTTATGTCATAAAAATTTAACTTTTGACAAAATATCTACAATCTATAAACATGGACAGCAGTTTTACAATATGAATAAAGTTTAAGCAGTAAATGATTATTATCTCAACTGCAATAATACTTTTTACTTAGATTAACATTACATTTCTATAATAATTTTGAATAAAACATTTTTACCCATACTATGCATAAAAGCTTAACTTATTATTACACTTAAAAGTTTAACCAGCATAATTTTTTTCTTTAAACTTTTGTAACATTAGAAAAATTAAAATGACAATATTCAGATAATTATTGCAAATATGTATTCCACAACATTTAGTTTATACGAGGAATAAAATTTTAGCTTTCTTTCTTTAAATATGGTAAAGTTAAAATTTAGATGATTTAGTAATTAAGATAATAACTAAGTAACTTAATTTTACATTTTACTTATGTTGATAACAATGATATGAAATGGAGTTTTTAAAATAAAATTAAGGAATATATTGCAAATGCTAATTATCAACTCATAATATGAGAATATATTCTTCACTATATTTATTTCACTATTTTACAAAGCAACACCATTAAACTTTGCACTGGGTTAATTAAATTAGAGTCTAAATATCAATGCAATTTTTTTTACTTTTAACTATGAAAGAATTACTATTTCAACTTTCAGAAATGTATATCTTTTTTCTCTAATTTCTCATTTTCCTAACGAGAATTTCTAGCTTCTTTTATGCCATTATAAACTTACAATTGTATCATTAAAACCAAAATTACTCATCATATATTCGTAAGAAAAAGATAAAATGTATTCATTCTTTACGATAGAGTTATCTACTTTATTATTAAACCAATAACTTTGATGGTTAGCTCTTAAATGACAGTTTCAGAGAACATTTTGTAATTTAAGAAATAAAACTTGGAAAAAAAGGATTCTTTTGATTTCTTATAAATTTTAGTTTCAAATTTTTTTATGCATAAATTGAGAGAATTTACCCTCAATAAAAAATACAGTGTGTGACAGTTTGATTATGTGGCTTAAAATGTTTCGATTTATGTAAACATTTAGAACTTACTCTCTTTAAAATATTTTTTTAATCAAAATATTAATTTTAATGGAATTTGATATTGTGAACAAATTTAGGAAACAATGAGTTTTCTCAATTGATTTTTTATTGGAATTTTAATTTTTTTCATTCAGAATTCGGGTAGTGGATAATATAGAGCTATTGCAAAATAATTAGTTACGATAGTGAAAAATATTTATATATAACACGTGGTTTGTGGTTTCTATTTTAGGATTTAAGATTTTTTTTAACCTTACTTAACATAAAAAATGTTTATCAGCAAAATTTTTGAATAAAGTTAAATAAATTTAGATGATAATAGTAATTTTTTTTTCCAATTGGATTCAAGACATTACATTTTATATCTATTTATTTGAATTTTGAGGCTGGACATTATTGTATATACATTTTTGTTATTTATATTTTCGAATATATTAATTTATGTTAATATAAAAAAAAATTCCTTATGAAGTATTTATTTGAATAGAAGAAAAATCAAAAGTCTTCAATGTGCGTATAACTTTGTATTCAATTTTCCGATTAAAAAAAACTAAGCAAGTTTAGAACTAATTTTACTTTAAAAAATTGCTTATTATATTCAAAATGAGGAATAAATTATGTGGATAATGTGAATCGCAATAGTTACATTCTCAATAGTATATGAAGGAAATATTTTATATTCTTTCATTGGAACATTGCGGACTATGTAGTCTGAAGTCTAATTCCTGGAAAAACATATGGACACGTTCCCTCGAAACCGTCCAACAATCTGATCATTGCTTCGAAGGAAAATATCGAATATTTCCTGGGGAATCACCTGAATTTCTGGCATTTACGACAAGGGGCATGACTGCGCATAGACAATTCAGTTGCCGTATTTGATTCCCCCGTGGACTCAAGAATTGAAAGGGAGAGGGAGAGGTCTAATTAAAGAAGGAACAATTAGAAGGCCTCCAACTCAACTCGAGTCGTGTTTGCTTTCTACTCTCGGACCCGTGTATACCGCTGACATGAGTACTGAACTACTTCCGGCGCTAGCTTTTCCAAGCTTGGACTTCCTTATAGGGAAAAATCTTCCTGCGTAGGGAATCCGAACTTTTAGATTGGACAAAAAACGGAAATACATATTTTGGAGAGTTAATATTGCTTTTGATTACTTTTCAGTCTTCTTTTAGAAATAAAATTACAGTTATTTGAGTTCTTTAAAATGTACAGCAAGTAAAATCATTTATGATGGCCGTAAGTATGCATATAACTTAAGAATTTTATTTTTGAATATCAGTGCAAAATTTTGTTGCTCTTTTTTAAATGCATCATGAAACCATTTTTCCTGTTATTTTCAGCTTTAGTTATTCATCCTTTTGTGAATATAAGTTATATTTAATAGTTAAAATAACTTTCAATATTAGTGCTTTGTAATTAAAAAAAATATTCGCATGAAAAAACATCCCAAAATAGATAATTTCACAGATAAATTGATGAGCATTACAAAATAAGCTTCTTTATCAATAGTCAAAGTGCAATTTGTTAATAATTTTATGTGCTAAATGCCATCATTAATAGAAACATTGATTAATAAACATTTATTTGAAATTAAGTTAATTGCAAGGAAAAATAAGTAAAAAATTTATAAACATCAGAAACTCAGACTTCAAAATAAGTTAATAATGATGATTCAGAGTGATAACTTAAATTTAATAAATGAATATATTTTAAAACTACAAATTAAATATGAAATTAGAAAATTCCTTAATTATTAAAAATAAATATTCCTTTTTGAATTTTTATTTTTATTCCATAAATAAAAAAAACCCCAATTATTTTGGGACTTCATAAAAGTTGTTAAGTGCCATTTTAGTTACATAGTAGATGTAATTTATTCATTAAAAATGACATTACATTGCTTTAAAGAGTTATGTGTTTTATTTGTTTTTTCAAGATTTTAGTAGTAAGATTTTATTTAAAGCTATCAACAGTTTTCAGATTAAGAATTAGAAACATGAGTGTAAGGAAAAAATTGAATTTATTTTCAGATGAATGAAGGGAAGAATTTTTTTTTTCTAGTTTAGATCTTGATATATTTTTTAAATGTGCAAACTACATTCTTAAATTCTTATCTTGTTAATAATATTCAATGTTTCCTTTTGTTTGCAGTGTCAAATTATATGCAGTTATGATTGCATTAGAATGCGAAATTTGACTAAAGGACAGAGTCATCTTATCAACGCCTAATTGCAAAAAGGCTTTTGTGACAGGAATTAGACTAAAATACGAATGATAAATAGAAAAAAGTTAGAGAGTTGGAATTTAATGCATTTTCTGCAAGTAAAAAAAGTGAAATTTTATAGTATATACAAATTTTCTTTTACATGTTCTTGTACCTGATGGATGTGTCCACGAGTAATTTCCAAACATTAGTTCTACACATTCGTTAATTTTCCATATCCAATGTTGCATTGTATCGATGTATCATTAAAAGTAGCATATATTGCTACTTTTAATGACCACTTTTCGAATAATTGAGCTGACATCTGAATATGCAGCATTCTGGTCTTCAATTAAAAATTTCGTGGATCCAATTTCCACCTTAAGTATGAGTGTATTTGTGGTGGTTCAGACTATTTTTAAATGTAGGCATCAATCGAACTTGACTCAGTTTCTGAACTTATCACAGTTTGTGAGCAAATTTCCATTGGGTGTTAAGCATGTATTTTCAATTTCTCACAACTTGCTCAACCTTTTGAAAAGTTCTGAACTAAAATGTTCAGCATATTCTATGTAACACCATTTAAATATATATATTTGCAATTTTTCATCCAATATTTCATGTCAATCAAAGTAGTACTTTTTTGATATTTTCACATCCTATTTCCTCATGATAACTTTTTCAACGTATATTCTATATTCTTGTATATTTAATAAATTCAATCATTTCACAGACACTTATAAAAGTGTCTAACAGAAAATAATTCAACAACGCATGATTAATATACGATTTTTGGTAGTACCTATACTGTATCTTCCAAATATCTTCGTACATAATCGGTCATATTCACTTGTTAAACGATAGAAGATCTAGAAAACACCAAAATTATTAGACAAAAAAATTAATTTTCTGAAATTGACAAAAGTATTTCACCCCTGTATAAGAAAAATAAAATATTTCATCCCCAATTACATGGATAGAATAAAAATAATTCTAATGTCTCAATATCTGTTGCATTGTCGCCAACTGCTTCGAGTTAATTTTATGATAAAGGATATTTTTTTCCCCTATTTCGTTATAAAATGAACCATACTACTTATAGAACTGCTAGTTTATCGCAAGCATTTTCAACATTTTGATGCAGAAAGTCAAGTATTGTAAGAATATGCTAATTTATATTGAATCCATCAGGAAAATGCTATAGAATATCAAAGTATATAGTTTAAAGAGTTAATGAATTTTCTAATTCTCCAAAATTCTCTCTTGATTTCACTCAGCATTTAAGTACATGTAAAATAAAAGAATTTTAAATATATTTATCAAAATAAATTTAATCACTGATCTTTCGATTCAACTAAATTAATGTAATTTCAGAGTAATCCAAAAACGAAATGAAAAAAATGAACATAATTCATGCATTCTAATGATCTAAAAAATGCTACAGGTAGTATAAAGTTGTAGAATCGTTAAAACGAATGAGTTGTCTCTTGAATTCTTTTATTTCCAATTATTTTCTTGGCAAGGTAAAATTATTAATAAAATACTACATTAAAAAAAGCCGGTGTTACAAATATTTAACTTAATTTTTGATTTAGCATAAAATTACTATGCAAATGAATATATTTTCCAAGTTCAAGCATTTAGGTAACCATTGTCTTGTAGTGAATACCATAGAAGAAATCTCAGCGAGGAATGAACGTAATTCAGGAGCCCTGATGATCTACTCTACCCTAAAATATATGGTGACATCCGACACGTGTTGATATTTGTGTCCCCGATCCTTCCTCCCCTGGCAAGATAGCCAATAGATCAGACAAGGGTATTTGTCATGGAAGGCGGTAGGAACAAACGCATTAGGGGGTGTCTAACGACCATCATCTCGGGGTCGTCGTCATCAGATAGCGGGTCCTCTCTGACAGCAAAAGGGTGTCGGATGGACGGAGGGTGGAGGTGCAGGGAGCACTACCATAAACTCTTCTGCCTTATTATTTTTCGTCTGGGGGATTTATTATATATCGACGCATTACCGGTGGTTATCAACAGATTTGAGCAATGACTCTACTAGATGCTCAACAAATATGGTTGTTGTTTTCTCTTTTATGAAATGAATAATGGCTTAAAAGAAATTTCAGATATAAGAGCTTATAAGTCACAAAAAATTATTATTTTAGTTACTTCTTTAATACATAAAAAAACCTAATAAAATCGTTTAGAAAATTTCACTAAAATTTAGTAAACGAATGCCAAATTATTTTTACGGAAAAAAAAATTAAACATAAAAAATAAAATTAATGTAAAAATGAAATTTAGATGCTCAAAAAGTAGTAATTTAAGAAACTGGAACTAAAAAAATAAGCAAAAGTATGAGGTTTTTCCAAAAAGGCACTCATTTTTTAGTACTATTTTACAGTTTTTCTTACTTTGCAGACGCTAATAATTCATAAAACCGTAAAAATTCCGTTTGTTTTTAATGTTTGTTTAAAAGAGCTACAATGCATCGAAAACGCTGCAGAATGTGTGTTAAAAGCAAATCAAACGGTCTTAGAGAAAAATCATGTATGTAATAAAGAAGCCTCAAAAATTATTTTTTTTTACATTCACACTAACTTTTAAAGACAAATTTTTTATTAATTTATTGTTGGAAATATGAAAGCGTCACGGAGTAATAACAAAAATGATAGCTTATAGTAATAATGAAAGTAAAGTGCTTTAAAATAAATATCCAATGGCCAACATTAGACTCGATGTTGTTGTTATCGTGTGCCAGCCAGGCTAGCAATATGGTGTACGCTGTTCCACTTTTCCAATTGAACCATATTTGGTGTGGAGTCTGACTTCCTCAGTACACACATGCCATAGGTACCCGTTTAGGCATCCATTCACACACAAAGAAAGGACAAAGACAAGAAAGAGAGAGAGAAAGTACATCTATGCCCGAGCCAGGATTCGAAACCAGGTCCCACCCATCTGTAGTCAGGTACGCTAACCACTAGACAGGTTGAGCGGCATTAGACACGATTTTACAGGAAATTGAACAATTCAGGTTATTTAATCAGCAGCATAACAAAGAAATCTTCCAATGCCAGAAGACACCATTTCAAGGTTCTTTTACTCCGATACTAGAAAAAAAAAATCCTTTTTTATTTTCTTATTGACAATTTTTAATCAATAATTAAAAGTATTTTATTTAAAAATGCTGTTTAATTCAAACATTTATAAAATGTTTAAATATTTTTATCATATTATCTTATATTTCCTGACACATTACGAATGGCATATTTTATTGACAATTTTTATTTTGTTTGTCCATATTTGTGTATTGGTATTGTAACTCTGACATAAAATGCATCGCAGTTTTCAATTAATCAATTAGCTCAATTAATCAGGAATCAATTAGCTTTACATTAATATGATAATAAATGAATTAAAAATTTGCTAAAGCAGCATTGTTTTTTAATTATTTTTAAATTCATATTGATAAATATTCCTATTTATGACTATAATCAATTTTTTAATGTATTGAGCTATTCATAATTGTTATTATAA
>JAPDSC010014866.1:0-54849 GCA_026290005.1 Latrodectus geometricus | reverse complement strand
ATATATATATATATATATATATATATATATATATATATATATATAAACTCTTTTGTTTGCAAAATGACTTCACAGTGATCAAAAATGAACGAATCAAAATAATCGTGGCAATTTAAATTCATTCATTGTTGTTTCTAATGACACTTGTCAACGCCAAGACCTCCCGTCAGAGACTAAGCGAATGAAGTCAGAGAGTCTTCCGTTTTTGAATAGAACACTCTCATAGGAAAGTGGAAGTACGACTTTTGGCTGATAGATGGAAGCACCATCTGAATTTTCCAATTTAGAGATTGAAACCAGAGAAGACCCATACCCCAGAGGTATTAATTTGGAATGGGAACATGGAGAACATTTCATCCCAACATATTTTACGTGCCCTAGTCATCATTAGTGAACACGATGGATCTTGAAGATGCCGGGACTCGAACTCACCACCTTTTGGTAACGAGAACGACGCCCTAACCAACCACACCACCGCACCTCATTTCATTCATTATTATACTTAAGTTTATTATTTTTGTATATTGATATAATGTAAAATTATGTAACAAGAAAAAAATAAATTTTTGAATATCCTTGAAAATTTAAAATAGTTTAATAAGAAATATATGAATAATAATACTTTTCTTTGCAGGAAAATAGAATGGCACAATTTCTCTACAAGTTTGGACCATTCCACGTAATTTACTTACAAGAGAATGGAAAGGGCATACTTATAAAAATGAATAGCTGGCCTTCACAACGTTTTTCTTAGTTCAACTTTTTCAATGACTCTTAAAATTACTGTATTTTAACACATATTCTTTATTATAAGTCAACTAAATAATTTGAAAAATGTATATTTTATAATATTCATGTGTATTAAAATATACCAGAATCCTTACATTATATAATATTATGTACAAAAATTTTAGTATTTATTTATAAATTATAGAATCATGGTGTTGAGTAATTAATATAACCATATCTATATAATTAATACCTTATGCATTGTTACTAATTTGATATTTTTTGTAATTTTCACTTACAATTTATAAATAAATATCAATTTATTGTTTTATTTAGCCAGTGTTTTTCAGATTTTATGCAATTGTTAGATTTATTATTACCCATCATTTTTTTTTTATCAAAATGATTAAACACATTATTTACGTAAATTAATACTTATTTAAGAAAATATGTTTTAACAAATTGAACACAAGTACATGAATAAATATTGCAAAAACATAATAGCAATTTAGCATTCTAATTAACACATTAATCATAGAAATTTTAATTTGGAAATGACTGACTAAGAATTTTTTTTTAACTCATCAAGACACATCTTCATATAAATAGAAAAAAGTTACAAAATATCTGGACTGTTCCTCAAAAAATACGAAGTGGGCATTTGTAATAATAATTGTTTTTGCATTTAGTCTGATTTACTTCATGATTAAATTAAAATGTAGGTTTTGATTATTTTTCTAAAATTTAAAGCCTTTATATTTCTCTGTTGATTTATTAATAAAGCAGAAAGGAAATCTAGTACGACTGTTATTACAATCTAAATAGTCAAATATATACTCTCATAAAATAAATAAAAATAAATGTATAATAAGAATGATATGATTTTTATACTTTTAACTTCATTAATTTTCTAATAATTTATTTATTTAATAAGTTTAAAAAAATCGATTAAATATCTGAAATTTATACTTAAAAGCTTAAAAATGGCATTAAGAAAATAATTGCTTACATTAAATTATAATTTTCCTTGTTTATTCTAATGTCACTTTCTTTAAATTCATTTCTAAAGCATAATTTTGATTTTTCCTCATGCTTTATTTCCTTGGAACAATCTAAACTCTTAAATTTTTAACTGTTAAACAAAGCAATGAAAAATCTAAATACTTTACGAATTTGTAGAAATTTTAATTGCATATCACATTCTTAGAAAGTTAACATTAATTCTTAAAAAACAGTATCTTTTAAATTTAATTTTAACTTGTAAAATACAAATTTAGATATGTTAAATTTTAAAACATAACTATTATTATAATAATGCCTGAAAATTTTAAAAACTTATTATTATTTAAATTAAGTGTATTGTCCATTTTTTTATTTTTTGATCTTCGTCTGCTGATGCATCTTTGCATACATTTGGAATTTCTCGTATGTGGATATCCGTAGAAATGAGAGGGCGGATGTTCTGTTAAAAGGGGCGCTCCTAGTTCTTTCTCCCTGATGTTGCTCTCATTTACACCTAGTTGAATTCCATTCAAAAAAGAGGTACCAGGGCTTTCCGCGGCATTCCACCTTCTCCTGATTGTTACTCTGATGATGACGCTGGTAATCCCTTTGCTCTCAAGGATTCTAAGGCTAACCAGAGTCATACTCTAAATTTGCTAATTGTTATATTCGTGGCCTTAAATTTCATAGCAAGCATAAATTATATTGTTGTAAATATGGTGTCAAGCAGGATAGTTCCAACACCTTCTTTTGTGTCATGTGGATTTACTCGGGAGGATTTTCTTGCGATTCCCCGTCTGTTTCTTGATTTTGTGAGGATTAACCATTCTGTGGATTTGATGTAGCAATGGTACACCATATGGGATCAGAAATAGCAACAACAACACTTTATTTACAACCCGCTGTGGCCTGGTTGGTTAGGGCGTCGTTCTCGTAACCAAAAGGTGGGGAGTTCGAATCCTGGCTTAGCCGATGATCCGTCGTGTTCACTAATGGTGCCTGGGGCACGTAAAATACGTCGGATTACAGTGTCCTCCATATTTCCATTCCAAATTAATACCTCTGGAGGTGGTTGGAGCCAGGCTTTGTGTCTTCACTTGATTCAATCTCTAAGTTGGAAGATTCAGATGGTCTATGAGCCAAAAGACGTACTTCCCCTTCGTATGAGAGTGCTCTACTCTAAAAAAGACGAAAGTTGCTCTCTCTCTAACTTCAATCACCTAGTCTCTGACCGGCTGGCTTGGCGTTGCCAAGTGTCATCAGAAACAACAACAAATAATTTTATTATTCTGAAAATAATTATGGTATTTATTGATTGCATTTTTTAAATTGGAAAAACATAAATTACTTTTAAATTTTTAATTAATTTAAAATTCTTTTGAAACCGCATAAGTAAAATAAGTTTCAACTTTCTCCTCTCAGTTTAAAATTTAATTGGCTTAATTTCTGATGAACATTAACGAAAGAGACAAGTCAGAAAGAATTTCCAAAAACTTTATAAATTTATTTTTTCTATATATTATTTAGATAGATTTAATAAACCATATTGTGTTATTTTATACTAACGTATTTATTTCTGAAAAAAATGATTAAATTAAAATATAAGTATTTGGTTTTTTAGAAATTTTTAAAATTAATTTGATAGAAGCAAAAATAAAAGAATTTTTTATTCTACTAATAAAATAAGTAAAATTTGTTTTAAAAATAAACGTTATAGAGTTTTTTTTTCTTCCCATACTTTTATAAATAATGCAGGGATGGCTTACTTAAATGGGATGGCTTACTTAAAATATATCCTTTCTAATAAATTTGCATTTATTAGAAAGGATATATTTTTTTAAATGTTTAAACATGATTTTAAAAAGTGTCCATGAAATCAACGCGTAGCACAGATCATAAACGACAAGTGTTCTCATTTATTATTTAAGGTGTTAAAATTCTGCAACAGAAACTTGATACATTTTTTTTTTTAAATTTAGCAAATTAATTATTATTTCGTAATAATGTGATGAGTTATGAATTTGTTTAATTTTGCGATTGAAGTATTATATTTTATTTTCCATTATTTTTTAAATTATATAACATTTTTAATATTTGTTTAAACTTCTTTAGCATTTTATATCATTTTAATAATATAATTTATTTGCATTTTTAAAGCTTTAAAGTTAAGAAATTTTCTTTGAAAAGAAATTTAAATATAAAAGAAGAAATAAATTCCCGCATGGACTGCGCTGACAAACATGGACTACATAACCTATGGACTACGCTTGGAGTTTCGAATGTACAATTTTATAAGTAGTTTCAAACTAAATTTTGTCAATAATTTTGTAAGTATTCAACTGAACTATTTCAAACAGCTTCCCATATACCTCTCGTATATACGTCAGGAACTCATTTCAAGGAAAAAACTCACCACACACGTGACTTCCTGTACAATTAGGAATTTTTCCAGTTAGCAATGGAAGGAATGTTTGTTTATGTTATTGGAGAGGGAATGTTTATTTGTGTAAAGAAAGCTTCTCGATTATTCTAGCTGAAGTAAACAAGTGAAAAACTGCTTTCTCACTCTGATTTATCGCTACAATCTCCTTCAAAATTGTAAATAATAAACTTTTATCCCGAACACATTTCTTGTTAAGAATTTTGTGGAAATTTAAATCATGAGTATATATCAATAAAAGTTAACAGTTTCCAGTCAATTTTTGAAAATTTCTAAAATGCTAATATTAAAATATAATGAATCAAATTTAAAAAAAAAATTAAAAAGAAAGTCTTAAACTTAAATTGTATATAATTTCCTATTTAAAGGAAAGCAAAACTTATGTGCCTATTATAAAATGTATAACAAGCATATTTTTTATAAAGAGAATAAAATAATCAGTTAAAAAAAGAATAAATATTTTAAGAATACTTATAATTCTGAATTTCTAAGATATTATGTTTTCTTCTATACAAAGTCTTTTTAATTAGGAGACTATAAAAGCGATATATAAATGTTTTGAATTCGTAATATTACGAATGCAAAACCATTTCACAAATTTTTTATCATAAAGGAAGAATGACTTGATATGTTATTGTTTAACATGAATTGAAACGTACACATTATACTTTTATTGAAACGTATACATTATTTAACTTAAATTGAAACATGAATCAATAGAAAGCAACTAATTATAACTTTATTACTTTTCTTCGTATAAAACTGGCACTTTATTATGGACAGTTAAATAATAAGGAATAAATGCATAATTAAATGATAAGAATTCTTTTGTTTTTATTTTTAATTATATGTAAATTTCAATTCATATATATTAGAATAACATTTCAAAAACAACTCAAGTGAGGCACTTGTGGGAACAAATATTTCATTTTTAATTGAATAAACTTGGGATAAGTAGTTTAAGCTGTTACAGTCAATTTCCAATTTATATTGGAATAAAAACTGGAAATTGACTGTAATAGCTTAAACTGCTTAGTACATGCAGTGGAATATAATTCAGTTCTGATTAACCAATAAAGTTAATTTTTATGCTCATTTTATATAAAAAATATATATCCTTTATTGTATTATATATTGTGTAATAAATCTTTAAAAAAAACTTTTAAATTATTGATTTATTCAATAATATTTCTAATGTTTATTGCCAAATATTAACTAATATTATATAAATTATCCCTGGAATAGTTTTTAACGCTTTAAGTCCTTCATAAGTATTTTGAGTTTTTATATTCATTGAATTTTTCCAAGTCTCTTTATTATTCATACTTTTGAGAACACAAATACTATTTTTAGTTCACATTTGCTACTATCTAAATTTCAGATCAGAAAGAAAATTAAAGCAAACTTAATAAATAATGTATTCCCTAATTTTAAAAAAATTGCATAATATTTTAATTATTTTAATAATAAACATATTAGATATTTTTTTCGTATTTTCATTATCTCTTCCTAGACTTTTCATTTGAAGAGTGTATGGCTTTCTTGTAATATTATTTTTCTTTGAAAATACCTATTTAAAACAATGTTTGTTAATAACATTCAATCCGACAAACATTTCTGAATGAGCCAGAAAAACTTCACTTTTCCCATAAATAATAATCTTTTAATTTTTTATTTTTTTTTGAAACTACTTATATTATCTATAAATAGATATTATATTGCTATTATGGAAATATTTGTTCCACCTAAAACTCAATGTTATGCAATGACTATAAAAAATGAAGCAATTATTTCAAAGGAGATATTGAAATTTTTTTTTTTTAAATTTTAATAGATTTTAGAAAATTACATGTCTTTAGTATTGTGAAAAAAATTTCTGTATCACATTGTTACCAGATTTTTTTTTTTCTTTATTGAGAATTCTAAAATATTATTCAACTTCGTATTCTAATTTTTAAATTTTGATGTAAGTTTCATAATTTATTTTTAAAACATTCTGGTATGGAAAATGTAAGAATATTCTTGTTCCTAGAAATTAAAAGCGTGACTAAATTAATTGGAAAATATTAATCAAAAATATCATCTGTATTTTACCTAAATCACCTAAAAATTTTGGTAAATATTTTCCTTATTTAGTTTTTCATAGCATTCTATGTTTTACTTCCAAATAATTAACTAAACAATAAAGTATATAGATTATGCAAATATTTGAAATCTTAATAGAAGAGTATATAGTAACTTAAATTATAAAAAAATATATAACTATATAAATTCCTTTTACAAAAAATACATGCGGAGGGAATTTTAAATTCCAAATTTTATACACATTCAATCGCATTTTAATCTTATACTCTTCTAAACCTAATATTCTTTAGCTAAATGAAATAAATTTGTTAATTACATTAACACTGTTATAACGATTTTACATTTAATACTAAATAAATTTTAAAAACCCTCAAACATTTTTATTCTTAAGTAATTTTAAATATTTTTTTTATATGTACATTAATATTCAAAGAGAAAATTTTAGATAATAAAAATGTTTTAAATCAGCGTAATCATAAAAAAAATTTTTTAATTCGTCGATTGGGCACCACTGTTCTAGACAACTGTCTGTGGTTCTAGATCACAAAAATAAATTTTTGTGTCGTGATGCCATCTATTGGCATCAATAGTTACTATTCTTTTTTTCAGGACATTTATTACATGTTAATTTAGGCAATTTTAAAATTATTTCTTCAGGCAATTTTTTACATTATTTACATGATTTTATGTTCTAATATTTAAGCATTATGTTTTTAAAAATATCTTAAAATGATTGAAGAAGAAAACATTTTTCGACAAGAATGAAATTTATAGTTTATATATTCTTTAAAAGACATTTATTTATTCTCTTGTAAAACAGAAAAAATATATTTTATTGAATAACAAATGCAATAGAGAAAATGTATATCTTAAAACTATATTTGCTATCATATGATTGTGTGCATGTTTAAATAGTTATCATCTAGCTTTTAGCTTAAATTACTTTAAATTAGTTTTGAGAATGATAAAAACCAAAGGCATAAGTTGTAAAAAAATTATGTTATAAATAGATTGAGGATTTTTTATCTGCATTAAAATATTCATATATTGCTTGAAAATCATGATTATTGAACAATTTTTTCCTCAATTACATCGCATAATTAAATTTACCTTCTAGCATAATGAAAATCTAATTATATTCAGAAGGAAATATAAGTATTTATAATGCATTGGGAAATAGGTAAAAACGTATACTAAGAGTTATTGATTGACTCACAATTCTTGAAGAAAAATAATTGGTGCACATGAATACTTGAAAATGATATCACTTTTTTATGCTGTAATATTTATTTTATAAAAGTATTCCCCCCATTATTAAAACTTTTAATATTTTTTTTTGTGTCAATTTTCCATATCAATTGTCTGCTGATTCTGTGGATCAAATCTACTTATAAAATTTCTGGGACAATGCATTGTAGTCCTTCCTACATGGCTGAAAAGAAGTTGGGGTTTCTGAATGAATTTTTCATTTATGTGACGAAAATAAGCACAAGGGTTGATTAGCTGAATTTACTAGGGTTACAATTTTTCTGATTTGACTCTTCGTATTCCAATAATAAAACCATATTTTTAAATGCATGCATATGATTCTTTTGCTTTTTTACCACAAATAAGACACAAAAAGAAAATTCACATATTTTCGAAACATTAGAAATGCTACTCTTTAAATCTACTTTTTTTTTTTTTTTTTTTAATCCGAAATCTGTTATTTATAGCTTGTCTTAGATAGAGAAATTAAGTAAAATCGAATCAGTATGTTAATTTTGATTCGCAAATTGTATTTTCTTATCATAAATTTTCTAAATAAATTGCTAGAATTTTATCCATCGTTTCAGCAATAGCAAAATTTTAATTTTCCTAAGTGAACGAAATTTATAAATAGCATTTATTATTTTCCATTTGATAAAAGATATTGATTAGGAAATTAATAGTTCCTTAGATATGGATAATGCATTATCTATTCCCAAAGTTCTTAGTAACAGACTCATTAACCTTATTATATTTATAACTTCATTATAATTATTTTGCTCTAATTACTTAGTTTTTATACTTATAGCATTAATTTTTTAAATAAATTAAGCATTTTTTTTCTAAAAACTAAAATTCTTATTATTTAAGAAATTGATAAATTCTACACGAATGTTTTTAAAATTTTTCAATTACTTTTAATTGAATATTCAGTTAAGTTATTAGTGTAAGAACAACATTGATTCTTTTTTTTAAAATATAAATCTGTCTTATTTAATGCATTATGGTATGCTAAATGCATAATATGAAAAGAATATTTTTTTCAATATATTTAATGCTTACAACTAAATGTTTAAATTTGTTTAAAATATCATAAATATATTAAATTAGGTTTTGGATTTCTAGTATTTTTTATTAAAAGTTTGCGAGAAGTATTTTCAGATTTTTTAACAAGCTTACTTATTATACTAGTCGTTGTGTACTAGAGACCAAAAATGTCATCAGAAATTTACTAGAGCCCAAGTAAATATGCTTTACCTGGACTAGCTTTCTTTTCATGCTAACAAGATAATAACAGCACATTTGATTAACAATATTTGTCTCTAATTTTCAAAATTCAGTATAAGATTTTAATTATTTTATCAATAAATAAGTTAGATATTTTTCTTGCATTGATTATTCCTTTCTAGTTCTTTCATTTGAAAGTTATGGGGACTTTTTTAATATTAGATTTTATTGGAAGTACCTGTTTGGGACAGTGTTTGTTAACAACAATGTGCATAAAAAACATATTTGAATTACTTATGAAAACTTCTTATGTTTCTTATAGTCAATTAATACTCATTTTAAAGAGTCCAGTTAGGACAAATCAATTTAAATTTATTATAACCGTTTACATTATAACTGAAATTGGTTGGGTAATTCTTAAATTATACGTAAAGAGAATGTGACATGTATCAATGATGTAAGTTATATAATTTAATCTATTGAAAACCAAATAAAATATGTATAATAATAGAATTTAAAATATATTCCTAGAAATAAAATACATGGTTTAGCTAAAGGTAATATATTTTTAAAAAATATCACCACAATTTTCCTTAAAATATACAACAATTTCAAGTGAATATTTTATCCATTTCATTTTTAAAGCAATTTATATAATTATAGTTTCAAACTACTAACTAATTAAAAAAATATATATATAGTTTATAAGTAAATATTTGAATTCTTGATAAAAGAATAAAGAGTTTCTGAACCTAAAGTATAGCAGGTATGTAAAGATTTTGACACAAAAGATTAATGTTTCAGTGCGATTTTTTAAAATTATTTTTAACTTAATATTTCTTTGTTAATTTAATTTAATTTATTAATTTATTCTTACACTATGCTGATTTTATTTTCAATATTAGTAAATAGGCATTTTTGAGTCATTTAAGTATTTTTATTTTTAAATAATTTTACACTTTTGTTAATATATGTACTAACATCCATAAAAAAATGTTTTAAACTGCTCTAATGTTATCTTTAAATGCCCAATAAAAAAATGAAATCCTTTTATATTCATAAAAATTCACTTCGAAATTTTAGATTAAAAAATTTTACGGTAAATTAAATAAGGAGCACTAATTATTTCATATTCGCAGGAAGCAATAGTAGCAAGCATTGCGAAGCAATATGTAAGGAATCGCAAATATAAATTTGTTAATTTTGGTTATTATTAAACTTATTTAAAGCAACACACGTGCATAAAACGAAGAACATACAAGAATAACTGACCTTGAAGAAATGAAAATCATATAAATTAAATATCAACACAGTGTATTTGATATTATAGAAAAAATAAAAAATTGTAGAAGTAACAAAATTAGTTAGGTGACTAAAGTAAACATAAAGTGTAGAAACTCTGTTGAGTATAGAATTTGAGAGAGTATTCTTTATACAAGTTATTTTTATTTTTAACAATGAAATTTAATACCTTTTATCTTGTATGCTGTCATCTCTCCAAGAAACGTAGGAATAAAAGATGGGCAAAGAATTCTTAAAATTATAAACAATTATTATCAAATTTTTACTCTTTAGCGGAGTAATTTAGTGGTTAAGTAAAATATATCCATTTCAAATAGCATATTAGAGGCATACAATTTATCAAATTACTAATACTGTTTGCTGACATGTTATCAGTGCTTCAGATTTTAGCATGAAGAAATATTTTTGATTATAAAATTATTTTCATAAAAAAATTAATAGTACTATACACTCAATTATGACTCTGATAGACGAATCAATAGCATCAAAAATATTTCTTAAAAGTTACATCACTCGTGTTATTATGGTATGCTCGATATTAAAGAATTTGTTCGAAATTTATAAAGGGAAAAATAAAAATTAAACATGAATTGTTGTTACCTTGACGTAAATTTGTTTAAAATAACAATTAGTTCAAAACATTGTGAATGCAGTTTATGTCCTTAAAATTATCACTACGAAAACGAATTTATTGATGTGACTAATTGATTCTTTTCTCATGCTATCTCCAATGTAAATTCTCTTTTAGTTTTCTGATCAAAGATAAAAAGCTGTGTGCCAGTTTTAATTCATTTGAGTTTTATTCTAATTAAAGGAAAAAAAAAAAGATTATTCTCAATATTATGGGAAAAAAGGGTATGGTCAGGCCAGGTTGGCAATAGTACTCTTGATCTTTCATTTTGCATTCAATCAACGTCAACAAAAGACCATAGAAAGGAAATGTGCTTAAATTGTCATTTAGGGATTCTTCACGCAGTGGACGTTCCCCTGTCTAAAGGCATTCCTTTCTTCCCTATACAGGTATAGCAAACAGGAAACGATACATCTTATTAGGAAAGTGGGCATTTTATGTCAATCAATGACAGTATTGTTGTCTTATTTCACTTAGTCAACCGAGACATCGATCAAGTCCATGAACCGTGCAAATCATCTTGAAGAGTGTACAAGATGCCGCTTCAGGTGGTTCTAGGTACAGAAGCATTAAAGTTTGAATTTTGTCTCATGCTTTCATACCCTGACGGAAAGGATTGGTCTTGGTACTTTGGAAGCAGGGGCCAAGCAGAAGAGCCCTAGGCTTGACCTGTTACAATCAGAGCTAAAATTTCACCAGGAGAGAGCATTGCAACAACATATTTCACGTGCCCCAGTCGCCATTAGCGAATATGATGGAAGTTCAGCATGTACGAGCCATGGTTGTTCATATATAACGAAGGAACGATAGATATCTTAGGTTGGGTCACAATTCGATCTCATTACCTACCGATAATGAGAGCTAATGGCCCAACCAACCAGGCCATCGAGGCCTTCAATAACAGTAGATGACTTTATTGTATATGTTGGGGCCCATTCAGATTTATATATTTTCACAAATATTTAAACTAGAAGTTCTCTAAAATAAAAAAGTTAGACAATTGAGACACAATAGCTTTTGTAATACATATTTTAACAAAATTGCAGGAAAACATACAACTGTACATACATTTTTTTTTTGTGAAGTTTGTTTGCTAATGCTCTATTTCAATGTCTTCATGTAAGCAAAAAAGTCACTCTATCTTAGTCTGTCTATCTATCTATCTTAAAATGTCGCCACATAAGTTATCTTTAATTGATCTAATTTTTCTTTGCTTATTTGAAGAATGAGTATAAAAAATAACTCATTTAACTAACGCTAAGACTAAGTCTAAAATTAATAGTTCAAAGGTGATTCAAAATACTATCAGTATATTTCATTAACTACTAAATTATTAATATCATTAATAAAAATTTTTGTTATGTGGATAAATTCCTGGTAATATTTATTACATAATTTAAGAACTAGTTAGGAAAGACGATGAGATTAAAATTAAATATTTATCATTTATTTTAATAATTAAAAAATATTATTCCTAAGTTATTCAGAAGCATTATTTCATATGATACATTTTTAAACTAATTCTTTAAATTAATAATTTTATTGAATACAAAATATTAAAATTTTTGATATTAGAATAAATTTATGGAAATAATGGTTATGAAACTTTATGAACTAAGAATAAAAAGGATCAGATTAATATAAAACACACATTTTTTTTATATACTCAAGCTCCCCATCCAGAAAAGATCATGAGTTCGATACCAGCTGCTATTAAACAGTAAAAGGTGGATGTTGCACATCTACCTTTTACATGCAAAATTGTCAGGGTTAGAAAGTGTTTCTCATTTCTTCTTTCATAAAATGAGAATACGAGCCGTTATCTACTAAGAAAAAAATAATTTCTTTTGGCAGGCACATTTCGCTACTGATATTAAAATGTCTTTCAACTGCTTTAAATTATTAGGTTTCTGTTATGCAATGTCAAAGTCTAACGACCAACTACTCCTTAATTTACAATTGTACTAAAAATGTATGAAAAAAATTTTGTGTATTCTTACGAATTTTGTAATTTTAATTACTCACAATTAAGCTTACATTTTTATGAGTGTAAATCTAATATTTTTCTTTAATATGCATTTATTTTCTTTACGATTTTTTTTTTGTATTTAACTAGGTATGTAAGTAAAAGATTTTTGTTTTTTTCTACTAATTTACACAATGATGTATAGAATGAAAAAAGAAAAATATAATTACGAAAGATTCTTATTTTCTAAAATGGATTCAAATAAATGAATATTATTTTTTTCGCTGCTTCAATTGTGCAGCTCAATTTTTCCTGTTGAGGAAAGAAAGTGACTTTATAATATCCCTACATAATTTAAAAAAAAAAAAAAAAAAAAAAAAAAAAAAAAAAACTCGTGACTAGATGTATATTGAGAAAAATCTAATAAATCCAAAAAAATATAGCAGATACTGTTGTAATCATAAATAGTGTCATATAGAGGTTGTAGAGTCTATTTCATATATGAGGTTTTTAAAAAATAATGTTTGCATTGATTAGGATAAGGTCGCTTACCTACAATCACAGCAATATGATGATGGTAATAACATGTATAATGTCAATAAATAATCAAAATACACAACCCTATTTTGATGCAAAATATGTTTCTTTCGATACAGTTCAAGAGCTTTCGAGCTAAATAATCTGTAATAGTCTTCATCAGCTCTTAGAATCATCTCTATGCCTGTAGATAAAGGATATTATATTCCTTGACCTCAAGACAATTCAAAAATCTAAAAAATTAGAGTCAGGTTATGTTTATTTACGAGTTTTGATTTAGTTTGAAGTTTCACTATAGGTCAAAAAAGTGAAAGTAAAAAAAGAGGAAAAGACAATTAGAAACTTCAGATTTTCTTGGAAGGGATAATGTAAATGAAAAGATGATATAGGCTGGAATCAACATAAGGGAGGCATGTGGACCTGCATATTAGTTAGAGTGGTAATTTAAAGATCCAAAGGTATGCAGAATATGTTCTGACATCGGTTGTCGTAATTTAAGCTGCATGTATTAGTGATTCCTTTATTTTAATATATATAAATGACAGATATCAGTGATTATAAGTCTAACGAAAGACATAATTCAAGCTGAAAAAACATAATGCTGTATATGGTGTCTAGCATACCGTCATAGTTATATGCTTGGGACATACTCGGACAATATGGTGAGTAAAAGGTCTATTTTTTACTGTCAACGACTTAGAGATTATGTTTCTCCGCGAATGGAGCAGTAGTCCTCGAAGCCTTAATTGTGTATTGACAAAACCTTTATGTAATAAGTTTATTTATTTGAAAGGACCACGTGCCAGATTAAACAATTTTCATTGCTTCAAACAATAAGCTTTTTATCATTCATATGCTGTCAAATTATATCTTTCGGCATATTTTTGTACTTTTGACATCATTTTAAAAAATTAATGTTGTTGTACAATATTTTTGCTCTTCTTTTCTATATCGCGTTTTTTGCATGAATATCCTACAATTTATGCCTATAGATGACTTTGGTGTCTTCATTATTTTATTATTCTCAAATAATTATTTTCCATAAATGCAATTTCAATTAAATCACATTTATTCTATCTTAATCTCATTGAACTAAAACTTGACAAATGTATAAAATTTTTCATCATTTCTTTTATTTTGAAGTTTAAATATATGACTAAACTTTTTGCTTTTTCATTCTTAAATATGTAAATAAGGTTTTTAAACTCTCTGTTATAATAAGAAACCTTCAATTTCAAATTAAAAATTTCGAAAGCTATAACTCAACGTGATAATTGTGGGAGATGAAATTTCCTGCCTAAAATCCGTTTTACCAAATTGTTTTGATTTAAAATAGCAAATTCACTTCGAATCTACTTTAGTTAATCTGAAAAAAAATTCTCTAACGAGTAAAGCTACTTATAAAATTTTAAAATCAATCGAAAAATGAAAATCTTTTCTAAAACTTATATACAAATGATTGTTTACATTTAGTCTTAACATCTTCATCAAATATATTTAGAATGAAATATAATATCTATAGAGAATGAAATGTAATATACTAGGAGGAAATATAATGCAAAATCTTTCGTCTACAAAAAGAATATACAATATAAATTCTTAATTTTTAATATAGAAATTTTTTCTTAAGCGTTGAAATTAGCATTACAAATTTCCAAAAAATTCTAGTTGTTTCTTAAGAAAATGGGTATTTATTTTATGCAAATTAAATTTTAAGATAGCAAATTTGTTTCATATTCAGATTTCAGTAGTTTAAGGCACATTCTCAAAAAAACTCCCAAAAAAAAGTATAAAACCCTCTCTCTCTTTAAACTCATTGGTACAATATAGCCTATAGAGCCCATATCTGTTCTCCTGATAGAGGGCCCTGAGGTGCTAAGCATATGTCTAATTATTTGGTCAGCCTATAAAGCGAAAAGCCCCAGTATTAGTTTCTAAGCACGCTTTGTATTCAGTTTTATCGGTCATTGATGAGAAATGGCTGAAATAAAAAAATAAAAGGAGCCTACGTATAAGAAAATCATAGTAAATCAACTCAATATTTTAGTGAAAAGAGATTAAATCTTCTGCTTGAAAAGCGAAGGAAAACGAAGAGAAGAAAAATCAATGAGTACTGAGAATTTGACAAACTGAAAAAAATCATTTTAATCTAAATTAATAAGTAAAAAAAAACCTTTCATTATATGGTAGGATTTTAAAAACTATATTCATTTGACAGTAAAATCATATGTCATATAATTTTTCTTCAGCAAATTTCTTTTTAAAAAAATGTATTCTTCCAGTTGAAAAATGCGTAAACATTACCGAAAGCTGAATGTTCATCTGCAAACACGATTAAAGACTGAAAATATATGTGAAAAAGCAATACGAAGGTTATATAATTAAAAAAAATGACTTATACATGAAAACCTAATGGTTTTCATGTATACATGAAAACCTATTGGTAATCAGTTGTGGATACGATCATGTATATTTTCTTCAGTGAATGAGGAGAATTTATTTAGTATTTCAGAACTGAAAATTGTAAAACTAGTTATTTTGAAATGTTTTCAGCATTTGATGAACTTCTGTTCAATTTATGAAAAAGTATTTAATGGATGAAATGAAATTTATTCAGTTCAAAAAAAAAAAAAAATGAAATGAATTAAATAAAATTTATTTAGTTCACTAAACTCATTTTCAAATGAATTTGACATACTAAAAGAAGATTGGACAAATAGTTCTTTTGCTGGTGAAACAAATATAAATGAGAATAACAATAGGTTATAAGCAAATTTCAAAAATGCCAAATATCATGTATTGATTACTAACTTTTTCGAATTTAATTTAAAAGTCTAATTAAATTTTCTTAGTTTCTAAATACTTAAGATTAGTTAAAAGTAATTAATAGGGACAAATTAATGGGTTGACTACATTATAGAAGTGTCTGGAACTTTCTTAATTTCTAATAGACATAATGCTTTCTTAGAAGACACAGGCCACCGTTAGATACGTTTTTAAATTTCTTTGTAATTTTTTTTCCTTTCTCTGTACTAAAGACAAAAATTTTAGCTCATATTTTTATCAATTATTTTCATATTCATGAAATATAGGCACTTTTAAAGCTTTTAGAAATTATTTCTATCGTTTAAACCTATGTACAAGTGGAAGTTTTAGAAAATGTATTAATGTACCATTGATTAATCTGCGCTTTAGGTCCCCTACTTCGCCAACTCACGAATTTGAAGCGTTTTCTTGCGCATGCTCAGTAATTACTCGTTTGTTTTAGCCTTTTCATTGGCCGCCAATTAAATTTCACATAGAAATAGCGGTAGAATTTTCGCCATGGCATCGGTATTTTTGAAAACGCGCCAAGGAGGGGACCTAAAGCGCATTTTCACCGTACCATTCATTACTTTTGTACTGTGATTAGCAGATATTCACAGTACAAAAGTAATGAAAGCAAAATTTCGTAATCTTTTAAGAATATTATCATATTATTTATGTACTTGACTAGATATATTATTATTACAATATATTTTATTTTAAAAATTTCTCTGGATAATTTTTCTATAACAAATTATTTATTTAGTAAATATTGTACTTTATAAATATAATGAGGATTTTACTATAAAAATGAAAAAAACGTATTATAATTATAATCTAATTTATCAAAAAGTATAAAGCTGTATTATTTTAATGAATAAGCACATTTCTCATTTGTATTAAATCTAATGCATGCATTATTTAAAGTGTTTCACTTATATAAATTCTCACAAACTATAGTTTAAAATTCTATTTTTGTTTTTACATTTACTAATTTATTCAGTTTTAAGTGTTTTTTAATGATTACGTAAACTCTCTGCTAACAAAACTTCGTAAACACTGGTAATTTTTGTTAAATTTTCACAAAACTAACGAAAAGGAATTATGTATTCTAATATTTTATGGCAGTAAAAATATAATTATTTGATAATAAAGTTTTTAATCGTTGAGGCATTTTTTTAAATGAATTCCTAAATTAAATGTTTTAATAAATAATATGGAGTTTTTTTTTAGCAAGAAACTCGTGTTTTAGTGAAAGTTTTTGGTTAGTTTTAAAAGTAAATATGTGAATTTATTTTACGGAATATTACAGAATCAGAATAATTATCTATAATTATGGTGCTGTTAATACTTTAAAGAGTGCTCTTTTCTATTATTCTTTCTATTATGTTTAAAACATAAATAAATAATGTATATATATATATATATATATATATATATATATATATATATATATATATATATTAACTATTCATCAGGTATTTCATGGATAGTTATCTTTTATTTATTGTTTCCTTATGCAACCCTTCATGAAATTTTGGTTGGTCACAATATTCTACATTTTAAAATCAGATTACAATAGAAATCAGTTGGGACTTGAAATAATATCCAATATATAGATATGATAATTATTTATTGCTGGCTTATTCAAATATTTATTATCTTCAAATACTTTTTCTCTGAAAAATCTCTTCTGTAACTGCCTGGAGGGTAGTGCAGTATCCTGGTGGGTTTTGATTTCTTTTGTATTCTTTCACGTGGGAACGTTTAAATATAATGCAAGTGAGAGACTAGGAGAGAGAGTGACTTATGAGAGAGAGATTTTTAGGTTGCTTTTCTTTTCGATAAAAAGAAGGGGGTGGAAGATTCTCTTTCAAGATTCAAACCATATAACTAAGCTTAAAATTCAGTGACAAAAGACATGACACAATGTTCCTTTTACCATACAAGATAATCAGTACTTAGGAATTTTTTGGATTTTCAATTATCTGTTCTGCTGCCATATATAAAGCTAAGTGCAAACGTCCCCGTCTCTTAGTCGTAAACTCCAAATTTGCAGCACTGATATAATATAAAATTTAAATGTTCGTCGGGTCCAGGAAATGATTTGCTACAATAGGGAAATTTTTTGCTCTTCCTTTTTGCAAGCATTTAATTAATTTCAGCCTCTATTGATACAAAAGAATGTAAGTCCAATTACAATAAATGATACATTACCATTACTGTTTCCTTAATTTACCATTATCAAATGTGAGCTTCACAAATCAGGAATACTAACATGATATCATCGTAGTAATAAATTTATGTTTTCTTAAGTTAAATTAAATGAAGGCCCTTTTTCTTTTGTTCATAACGGCAAATTAACTTATTTGTTTGCATTTTTATAATCTATATATTTTTATAACTTTCCATTGCAAAATTCATTTCATTAACCTGACAAAGGCTAGTAAACAGGAATCTAAATGAATTTAAGACACTCCTGACAAGTGAGATATCCTTTTCCATTCTAAATAGTGTATATTGAAAAATTATTTTTAAAATTATTTCTAATCAATCCTATAATTTTAAGTGAAACCATATTTCTCACATATCTTATTTGATTAATTTAAAGCCCACATTACTTCCAGTCTGTATTATGATTAAAAGTGATAGTGCACTGTTTCTCTAAGAACTTTTAATAACTATCCTTAAAAATCATGATTGTATAAACATAATAAAATGCCTAACTTAAATACAATATAATTTTTTTTAAAATTTCTTTTGTCTAATTTCAATTTATTAATAAATTTTTTTAAAGATTTGCAAATCCCGTAAACTCAGTTTCAATAAATTTGTCATTATCAGATCTGTTAAAATATTAAGCCCAAATTATACTAATTTAAATAATATATTTGTCTTTTTCAATTAAAATCTGTGCAAGAGAGATAAGAGTAAAAGGTTTTTATTAGTACTATTTCAGAAAAATGATTATTTGGTACATTTATTTCACAAAATAATCTAATTTTCATAAAACTTATCCTCAATAAAATCTATGATAAATTTGTAAATGCGAACAGCAATGAGGGCTTCAAAAACCTTCCACCTTTAAAAAAAATAATAATGCATTTTTTAATTTTTATGTATAGTGTGGATTTTTACTATTTTTTAAATTTGTTTTATTACAAAATTCCTACTATTACTATTTTTATTTAATAGTACTAGTATGTGTTTACTATTACTATTTTTTTATTAGAAAATTCAGTTTTCTCCCATATTGCTTCCCCCCTCCCCACCAAAACTCCAGGAAAAGTGTAATAATTAGACATTTTCATAGACATATATTCTCTAAAGAATTATCCATGCTAACTTGGATTATTTCTGATTTTAATATGAAAAGTGAATTAAATTATAAAATGTAATTCACTTTTCGAGACATTGAAATAATTATATAAATCACTTTTCTTTAAAATTTAAAAATCATGGATGAATGAACTACTGAATAACGTAGAAGTTTTATACCATTATTTGCACTTTTAATTTGAAAAAAAAACACAGTAATTAGCTTTTCCATTGAAGAAAGAAGAGGGATTGATAAAGGAAATTCTTGATTAAATACAAAATTTTGGTTGTCTCCTACAGAAAGAAAGATGGAGTGACAAAATAATCAAAATTACGATTATGCAGCATTTGAAGGGACACGATGGAGTTTAAATTTCAGTAAATAAAAAATTATAAAAAATATAGGTTTCTTAGTTATAAATATTAATTTTTTATAACTAAGGAGCTGATATTTTTAAAATTAAAATTTTTAAATAAAATCTGAGCACATATATTATATCTGAACACAGAAATAATTTTCTTATATTTGCTCTGCTATATAAACATGTGATATATTAAGATCACATGTTTATATAGCAGAGCAAATATAAGAAAATTATTTCTGTGGCATAACTAGAAAAAAGTTTGATAATTCGCAAAAAAGGTCTCGTAAATTCTTTTGCCAAACTCATTCTTTATGATGAAATAAATTTAAAATCTTAGTAGGAAAGAAATAGATGTCAAAATCTAACAGTAAATATAGAATTATGTAAATATTAAATATAGAAAAAAGCAAATTTTACTCCTTTTTAAAAATAAATGCAAGCTTATATTATCCTTTAGCATCTCGAAGAAATTTAAAACACAATTTTTTTTTTTGTAAGAAACATGCATATTTTTGAAGCCTAAGAATTAAAGTAAAATCAATAGGAGTAACTTTTACTCATTTTTAAAAAATATATTCAAAGTGATATTATTCAAATATTTTATTTGTTAACAAGTTGAAGAAATTCAATTCACATGAAAGCTTTAAAAGACATACGAATTTTAAAAACTAACAGTTAAAATAAAATATATTAGAAATAACTTTCATTTGAATTTAATATATTCTTAAAAATAAATTCAATACGATATTATTCAAATATTTTCTCCATTAGCATCTAGGAAATTTAATAAATTTAATACGCATCTAAGGAATTTAGTATACATGCATACAATAAAAGTAAAATTTTTCTATACTTTACATTTCTATTAATTTATTTTCTATAATGATGCTAAAAATTAATTTATAATTATTAAACCATATGTAATATTTCTTATATATTCTAAAATTTTAAAATATAACATGTAGTTTGTAATTTTCTTGTACACTTCATTCATATCAGTTTTGTATTTAATAAAACATTTATGTAAATTATTTAATAACAAACATTTACATGAAATTGGATCTTACAGCAACAATAAGTACAAGCGTTATCAAATTCCAAATAATACTGGAATTAAATTCAATTGCTTCATTATCATTTGAAGCTAGATTGAATGTTTCCTTCAAAAAACTAATCGAATTGAATTTTCTTTTTTTTCTATCGATAATTTTTTTTTCTTTCAAAACCTCCCTTGAAGGTATTGTACCTATCTCAACAGTATAGCTCAACAAATTTAGCTTAAAGAAGTACTAATCAAAGTTTGTATTTGCTCTTTATTTAATTGATAATCTAAGAATTATGAAATTATTTTAAGTAAAATGTACACAAATTTCTGTGGATATAATGCTTATATTCTGATTTCATTTTACTAAATGCATACATATTTTTTTACTAAAATGATTTCATAATCCATAGTCAACATATTGCAGTTACTACCAATGTGAAAAATTTTCAAAAGTATTTTATATAACAACAAAAGTATTTTGAAACTGCATCCAATGTCACTTTTCAAAATTTATCTGGTCTTTTTCTATATTTTTTGCAATGAATTTATTTGTTACTTTTTTGTTGTTTTTAAGTTTAAAGTTCCTCTGTCTTTTTTTACCCTTATATATAATATTTTTATTAATAGCTTGTTTCAACAAAAGATTGAAGATAGCTCTAATTGAAGAATATTTTAAGAAAAGTACTTTTTTGTTTGAAAACTGTTAAGCCATCCAACTACTTATACGAATAAAACTTTTAAGATTTATATGATATAGTAAAAATATATTTCCTTATTGAATGATATATTTTTGACATATATTGAACAACAAGAAAAATCACGTGATTAACAATTAAGGAACTATTTATTTAAATATGCTTTTATATTTTTAAATATGAACGTTATTCATTCTTATATTTCTTTATACTAGATACACATCCCTAGAAAGTACATAATATTAAAAGATTTATTATTAGGCACGGTTTGCTATTAATTTAATTTCATTTCCATTCTATTTTGATATTTAAAGAGGTATCATCAAATAATTACATGAATAATTTCCAAGAGCTTGAAAAGTGCTGTTATAGATGATTTATTTTAACTTGCGATTTCATTTTAAACAATTTCTTATCACTTTCAATGTATTATTAAAATATGTTAGAAGTAAATTTTTTATGCAATGACAGATAATTTTGTAACAAATTCTTTAAAATTTCATACAGAAACTACATTTAAAAGATAAACTTACATGTATTGATATAACATGTTTCATAATGCATTATATATTTTTTATATTTAATGATCTGTGATACACGCATGTATTTAAAATTTTTAAGTATTACTATTCTAACCACTAGCATTCTCGGATTTTTATGTCATAATATGTAATGGGGAAATTAAAAAGTTTGTTAAAAATGTAATCAGATAGTTTAAGAGCTAGTAAATTAGTATTGAATATTAAGTTTTTCTTTAAGTTATTATTTGCTTATTAAAAGTAGTTTTTGAAATTACATTTTAACCAACTTTCATTACTTTGGGAAACAAAAAAGTTTAGCTCGTGCAAACCAGAAACATATTAAAAAATATTTATTATGTTTAACTGTATTTAACCGAAATGATATACAAGTTAATATGTAATTAGAGGTGTACAAAAAAAATTATAATCTTAAATAAAAATAAATTTTTTTCTTTAACTTGCTTTGTTAACGAATATCTTTTCAAAGATTACTGGTGATATTTTTTATGAAAGGGAAATTAAGCAGAAAAATTATTTTTCATTTACTTTTTGTGAAAACTTAAAATTTTTTCTGAAAATTACAAAATTTCCGACGATATTATCAGATGTTTAATACTTATTAAAGGGGATACTTAATGTCGAATTTCATGTTAAATCTAAAAGAAGAATTTATCTTTTCTAACGAATATATAATCTGCATTAAATGAATTTTAAATGAATGAACTACTTTTACGAAAATTAGGTAATACATAAAAAGTATTGGTCAGAAACATTTTTGAAACAAAGTAGTTTAAAACCATCAAAAACACTGAAATCCCATAAAAATTGTTAAAATTAATTTAATTAATATACGTTATTATAACGAACACAAAATGAGGCATTATGAAAAGCGTTTTGGTTTGCATGATATAGAAAAATTGTTTAAAAGTGGGCATTTTTAAATTCAGAACATATAACTTTCTATTTTTAAGTGTGAAGAAAACATAAAAGTAGGAACGTGAAGAACACGTGTGGAAAATCCAGAGCAATATAACAGTTTCCACAGGTTCTTTATTTTTTCATTAAATGATATTTGTTTAAAAGAAATGTTCTGATTCCTTACAAAATTTAGTTTCTTTTTTAAATTCACCACGATTGCTTATACAATACTATTTTCTAATGAGCAAAAATCAAATTTCAGCTTTTTATACAGTCTTAAAGTGATGCAGATATTTTGACCTATATTTTAATAAAACTATAAAACATGATAATGTAAATAATTTCTTTTTACAAAATCTATAATGGAAATTAATGTCCAAATTTTTATATTAACATATAGATGCCTTTGTATTTAAGTATGAAGTTTTTCATTGCCGACATTTAATTTATGTGTTTAACAGAAAATATATCAGAAATCATATCGTCTCATATTTATAAAAAATAGGTTATTTTATATGTGAAAAAATTATATCACTTTAGAGAAATTTAATATTATAATGAAAAAAATTGCTTATGATAATATACATATTATATTTTTATTAATTTCTAATGGTGTTTTATTGTTACATAAATAATTAATTACAAATGTATGCATATTTAAATACAATCATAATGCAATATTTAGCTTATAAATAACATTATATAATCTTAAACAATGATAAAATCACTTCTACTTTATTTATGAGAATCAAATTGGAAATTCAATACAGATGATATAGGTATAATCATTAATGCAATCTACCTTAAATCATTGCTTAGATTGAAAATTCGTTGGTGATGTCATTTTATTCAGTTTTTTTTATGAATTAATATAAATCAGATAAGTACTGCTATATTTTCTATTAGATGTATAATTTGATCATAATTTAATATTAATAACAGTGGTTTCAGTGCGAAAATGTACTAAATTCTGCTTGAAAAATGTTAATAGAAATTCAATTAGAATGATTCAAAATCTTCTCATTGTTATATTAAAAAATCATGAAAAACTAGTTTTTTCTAGAATTATTAACTAGAATAGAATTTATTAACTACTTATGAGTATTGTGTTTTTTTTTTATTTATTTATTTTTTTATTTTTTTTTTTTTTTTTAAAGCAACAGAAATTTAGAGTATACACAAAACATTGAAAGGTAGCAGCTACCTTACTAAGATTCGTTGATAGGCTGGACTTAAAACTTTTAACAAAATCACCAACTGAGAGTTGAACATTCAAAATAAAATGTCTAGACTGGAAAAAGGTTGAGTTTGACACTGTTCACGAGACTTCTATTGTTCGACAAAAGGTGGAAACATTGATAAATGAGATATCTCTCCCAGGGATGGTGAAAAGCCAACAAACGTGAAAAGAATCTTTTTGGTTTAAAACTTTCTTTCATCACTTCACAATTGCCTTACAGGACATAATAGCATTCTTATAACACTGGCGACACATAAACTGGCCACAGAGATTGAATGATCATTGTAATTTCAGAAACCTAACCCCTGGAGACCCACTACAGAATTTGAATTCAATGCTCGTTAGTATGTGAATAGATAACTATCTCTTTCGAGAGAGAGAGCTACGTGAATACCTATATCGTTTTTCCTCTATAACCTATTCTTTCTGCACTATAGCACTGTTTAAACTTGTTGAATATATTTCCCCCTTAAATAAAGACCACAATAATATGAAACAGATTTGTAAAAACTTCATGCTTCTTTGATGTTAATGATGATATATTTCAAGTAAAATGTCTCACTTTTGATGTTTTTACTCGCATCTCTCAAAGAAGAAAATTTGTACAGTTTAAAATCTTCCAAACATATGGTCAAATACATAAGAAATGGCTAGCCCAAGTAACACAATTCATGTTATTCTTATTGAGATCCAAAATAACAATGTTTTTGAATATTGAAAACATTTTAATCATCACCGAAAGTTGAATTTTACTATCCCAAATACCTCCCTTAAAATTCTGATACTATTAATCTCAATGAAAAACACCTGAAACATCAAGAGGAAAAAATGTTTATAAATATTCAATTTTATCAGTGAAAAAAAAGCATTTTTTTAAAAAAAATGCTTAACTTATTGTTTTTATATGGAATACACGCCTCCATGCAATTTTTTGTTTATTGATTTGCATTTTTATGTAAATTGTATTAAAAGGTGTTGATTTATTTTTTATGAAAAAAATAAAATAAAAATAACATTGTGAATCTAACAACACTTTTAACAAAGCAAAAGTTCTTTTTAATTAAAAGAAATCGTTATTACTGATATAATTACTAAAGATCTTTGTTTTTGACAATATATTGTTACAGATCATCTTTCGAATGGTAAAAATATCTTGTTTAAATATTTTATAAGCTGACTATGTGTTTCAGGTTTCAATGGCAGGTTATTTTAATTATCGTAGTGTGCGATTACACCATGGAAAAATATTTAAGCATTCATACTTTGTTGTAAATTGATATTATGAATTTCATTGTTTACGGCTATTTTTGTTCTTAAGCTTAAATTAAGTATAACTTAATTCATACTTTAATTTTGTGAGACTGATGTTATATATATGCTTGCAATTTTAATAAAAACAGACAACACTCGATTTTTTCTCATTTGAAAAATATATCATTTTGCCATTATATTAATATAACAAATATAATACTATTTTGAAAAAAAAAATAATAGTAACCATATTTATCAGTAAAATGATGAAAAAAAGTTAGATTTTAGCTTTGGATCATCATGGTGCAACATTAATTTAAACAATTTTTATTCTGATATTGAATCTAACCATTTCCGAATTTTCTTTTTAACTTATTTTAATTATACTAATTAATATATAATTAAATAATATTTCTCGATAATTATCAATTATGTTCGCATTGTTTTGATCGAAATGATATTTTTTGTGTATTTAAGTAAAATAAAATATGTCTTAAAATTGTCATACCTGCATAAGCACTAAAAATGATAGACTTATATCAAAAATTTATTTGTAAGCTAATCTTTTCACTGAAATGATAAAAAACTGAAAGCATTAGCCTCTGTGAACTGGTAATATTTCTTAAGGTCGAGAAATTTTATAAAAGAAAATGAAGTAATGAGTCATGGGATATAAAATTTAAGATATTAATATTTTTAAATTGTTTAACTCACACAAAAAATGTTAAATAAGGAAACATCAAATGCATCCTATATTTATTCCCACGCAGGTAGAACACTTTTCTCCTGTATGTCTGTTCTTTTGTACTGCTCAGCAGAGTTCTGCCATTTCCTGGAACAAAAAAGTGAATTTGTCCCCGTCTGACATGGGTAAAAGTTACCGGCAAATTTCCACATGCCCGTGCCTCACGCGGCGCTGTTGTATCTTGCGTTATTTTATTTCTACTGTCCGTCTGAAATCCATCCCATTAAAAATAGGTAGACTAGATTATAATTAAAATTATTTAATATAAATGTTTTACCAATTTTTCCAAAAAAAAAAAAGAACTTGAGCTTTAAGGGACTAACCTCCATAAACTCAAAGTAATTAAGAAAAGTTTGAAACTATGTTACGCTTTGTGATTCATTTGGTAGAGAATTTCATTTTGAATGAATAAATGAACAGACATTATGTTTCTCGAACTTATCTTTTCTACTCTCTCTCTAAATGCTGTATTGTAAATTTATAGCTTAAGTAACAGTTTGACTTATAAATGTACTATTTCATTGATTACCTTAAAAAAATAGAAGGTACTGTTCAAATCAAAAATAAATTTTAAAAAAAACTAAGATTTAAAATTTCAATGTAAGCACACACACATAATATTAAAATGATCATATATCTGTAAAATTAGTAATTATCAGAGACACACATAGTGGTTTATCTATCTTTTTTCTGTGAATCAAGGTTTTTTCTTTTCTGTAAAGCGGCTTGTAAAAAGTTAATTCTTAGGATTTATTTATTGTACGTGTAATAACGGTTCACACATTTTGCTTATTTTGATTTTATTTTTATTTAAAAAAGTGATGATTTAATAAAAACACAAATTTCTTAAATAATAGGGAAAAAAACTATCTGACTATGTGTTTCTTAGCTTTCAATAATCATTAAATAAAATTTTTCATCTCGTTATATACATATTTTTAAAATTGGTTTCCTGTGGAATTTTTAAGCAACTGGACTAATTCTTAAGCATTTGTTAAAATAATTACCAACAGAATGATAACTATCATGATAACTAGGAAATTTCTAAAATTAAAAAATGTAGCAATCTAAAAATAAATTATTTTTTTCAATTTTTATAGAAATAAAATATGATTATATTGATAGATATATTAAGTTGATTCACTTAGTTAAATGTGTGCCACAATTCACAATTAAGTATTCAAAGCAAAATTGTATCACTTGTGGTGAGTTAATCAAGCACTGTTAATTGTTTCCAGGTTAATAATTTGCCTCTTAATTAGTAAATATAAATTTTCTGAAGTCATTTCATAAAGAAAAATCTTCATTTATTAATTTTTAATTAGTATTCAATGTTTATTAATTTGACATATTTAGTGTAAGTAAATTAAAATGTTAATAAAAACTGAGAGAACTTGATTTAATTCAATTCGATAAAACTTCAGTGTGATTAATTTTAACTAAAGCAACATTTTTTCAATATTTATTTATTTATTTATTTTTTTGATCAACATTTTATTTTTTTATTTCATTTTTAACAAACGTGTGGGTAAAATTTTTAAGTGATTTTTTACGTAACTGCAACCGTATTCTTACTAGAGTTTATATTTCCTATTCATGTAATATTCAACGATAAATTAATATTGAGCATTTTTTTTAACAAACTCGCGTATTTAGAGTTTACACTAGATAAATGCGTTCGTTGAGAAGTTGGATTCAGTTAAAAGTGCAAGTATTTCAAACTTATTCCAAAAGCATTCTTATATATTTGAAAACGTATTTATTTATTTCTAGAATATATGATTCTTTGTTGAAAAATGAATGTATTTCTATCTGTTTTTCAAGGTGTTCAAGTGTTCTTGAGGCGTGCCTATCAACAATAGAATCCCATCATCATTCAATATGGCGGCGTGGTTGCGACTACTTTCTTTGACACAAATGGTTCAAAACCTCAGGCACTAAACAACGGAGTTTCTCCTTTTGAACGACGGCTGAAACCGTTCATTTCCCGGAAGGCAAACTCGGTGAGCATCAAAGAAATCCTTTATACAGCTGTTAGTCTGTCTATTGCAAAATAAAAATATCACTTAGTATAATAATCACTATGATTCTCATACTAAGTAGCTTTTCAAAAAAAAATTTTCCAACCTTTTATTATTAATACTATTAAAAAGCATACAAAAAATGCTTTTTGAATTAAATGCATGTCAAAACCTGGAGATTTTCTATAAAATTCAAGAATATTTTTGACATTTGAGTCAAAATTAATTTAATAAATAAAAATAAAATGAAATCCATATTAAAATTTCTAGGAGAATGCAAAGGTTATATATAATATCTTGCAGAATGAAATTATAAAATTCAGACTTTTACTTCTTTCGAAATAATGTGATTAAAATATCCCTACACTTTCCACAAATTAGTTTAAATATGTAAGAAAATTTATTCCATTTTTAGGATTATCCATTTATGTGTTATATACTGTCTTAATAGCGTTTATTACAATTAAGACTGTTACCTATGAATCTGATTGATAACAGAATATTTTTTCTTAAATATGTTTAATTATACTCTCTTTCCATACAAAAATAGAGAATATTTTAAGAAATTTAAAAAAGATCAATTACATGTTTTAAGGAAATAAAATTTTTGCATATTAATTTCATTGTTGAAATTAAATACATATTTCTTTAGTTAAAAATCGATTTCATTTGGCGTTGTATTTGAAATGTGATATTGTACGATACAAATGTAAGTGAATCCCAAATGCACCTTCACATTTTCATAAAAATTTTATTTTCCATTATATATTGACCCCGAATTCAAACATCTTATTTAAGATCATATAATTTATTGATAACAAATTCGATAGATATTTCTATTGTTTTATAAAATTTTCTTTCAACTTAATTCTGTGCTTAAAATGCTTAAGGTGAAAAAGGAAAGGGAAAATAAATTTTTAAAAGAGAATTTAGAAGGATCGACATATATGAATTTTTCGTGTATTAATTAAAATTATGAACCAGATCATTAAAACAACAAATAATACGTCTAAACAAAAGTTCATGACTTCGTAGATGATTAAAAATTACAAATTATTTTAGTATTTTTATATTAATTTTAGTATTAAATTTTAGTAAGGAATAAAAATATAAGGAAAATGATAGAATTCAATTTCAATTTCTTATTTTTAAGTGATCTTAAAATAACATTATTTCCTTTCCTCGTGGTACACCCATTAAATCCTGAAATTTTTATATTTCTAATTGAAATATCATACATGTCGTATGAATAGATGATCTTTATGCCAAATTTTCCGGAAAAAACCAGAACTAAATACATCTTATTTCCTTATTTTAACTTAAAAATTTTTTTAATTCTATTATATATGTAGAAATAGATAGTATCGTGCTAATTTTTAAAAGTGATTTGTGTTTAACTCGGAGCATTTTTGGGGCCTTTAATTGATGTGAAATAAATGAAAAAATAATCCAGTTTACTTGGAAATTTTCACTGATTTTAGTGCTTAAAGAATATTTTCTATTAATTATTCTGCTAATTTAATTTAAGTTGGGTACATTAGTTTTCTTTGACCTTAGAATTTTTAATAAAATATGTTTTAGAGAATTATATTTGTAAAATTCTTTATATAAATGCATAATTAATTTTAGAATTCTTTACGTAGGAATAAAAAATATATACTCTTTAGCTTCTATAATTACTAGTTTCTGTAAATGAAAATTAGGAAAATACACCGAAGATATGTATTTTACAAGAATCACCACTTAAGAATATTTTAATTATTTATTTTAACCCATATATATGTGACTGTAATGATTCCGTCATTAATCCAAAAATGCTCAACTTAAGATATTTCAGTCATAAAAGCATTATTTTCTGCTTGCTAATACTTGACAGCATTTTGATAAATTCTTATCGGTTTAATTTTATTTCAGAGCATTATCACATGTAATTTTTCAGATACTAAACTTGCATCCTCTCGATTTTTTTCCGATCCTATCTGATTCATGTTATAAGAATCGATAACAAACTATTTTTGCAAATACTTCCGTATAAATAGCTGTTTATGTTGGATCGGGGAAACGCAGACCCCACAATTCTTAGTAGTTTGTGAAGAAAGTGGAGTGCTTGTCCTTCCCATCAAAACTTTGACAGTGGTGAAAAAATGCTGGGGATGATTTGAAAGGCTCTCGTAATACCCGTGTCTTTTCCGATGGCAAAGGTGACGAAACTGCGCGGCCTTTAAATCACGCAGCCCCTGCCAAATTTCCAGATCTCTGACCTGAAGACTAGGCGGCAGGCTGCCACAAAGCGACCCACACAATGCCAAATGCTTAAATCACCCACTTCGCCAAAATAAGTGCCCCTGCCACCAACACTCATCCCCCCAATAAAAATAGAATAAAAAATGTAACCACCTACCTTTTCTAGTAGTAAAAAAACCCTTTTAAAATGCTCATTATTGAATGTACCATCGTGGGGGGTCGGAGGAGGAGAATATTTTTTCTTCCTGGAGACTTCCTTAATCTATGAGCCGATATAAATGTGGAAGAAAAACAAAGTACATCGCTCCAGTTGGAACTTATCACCGAAATGGCGCTCAATTACCTTTGGGTGACAGGGACAATATAAAATAGAGAGAAGGATGCAGTAGAGAAGATTTAAGATTTCTATAAATTTCATTCTGGCAGCAAATCTATCCCAGACTCGTTCTGCAACCCTTTGATTCTTTTGTGCCAGGATTTGCTTTTTGTGGTAGTAGAAAATAAGGGGTTTTATTTAACACCTGAAACTGTGTACTGAGTAAAAGTTTAAATTGTTTTTCTCAGACGCTACTCTTTTGCTATCAAAAAAGAGATTGGATTACTCAAAAGTAATTCTTCCTTGGATAAAAGTTGAATCTGTTTGGCTATTTTCTAATGTATTTTCAACAGAAAGGTCAATATTCTTAAGTAATTGTTAGAAATCATTAAGCAAAGATTGAAAACATTGTTTGATTGTTTACTTAGAATTTATATCTTGACATGGTTAAAAATTAATAAATATTTTCGTTATTTAAACTAATATTTTTAATATAATATTTGATTGCTTTTTGATTTATATATCAATTATTTATTGCAAATTAAATAATTTATATATAAATAAAATAAACATATTTTTGCTTCGATTAATGCAAAAAGTATATATTGTTACATTACTAATTAAAACAAAATTTGTCCTATCATGTGAACTCTATAATAAAAATATATCTTCTTATCAGTGTGTAGAAACAAAATCCTTTTGTAATATTTAATGAAAAAAAAGGAAATTTTTAAAAAATTTTATGTAAATGAAAATTATGTGTCTATTATTATAATAATTATCAACATTTATTTATAATGAAAATTGTAATAATGCATTCGCCTTGTATCTGGATTTTTGATTATTCCCAATTATTTTATTAGCTTATACGCACTATGTTTTTTCCATTTCTTAAATATGAAAAATTTTTGTAAGTAATTTTCTGAATTATTTCAATAGAACAGATGACACATACTGGACAGAAAAATTTAGAATGTTAAAGTTGAGGGAGGTTAAAATAAATATATTTATAACTAAATTAAAATTTCATTTGCAGATAAAAAATTTTTTTTTGTGAAAAATAGAGAACTTACATTACAAATAATTTACAATACAATACATTACATTACATTTTAAATCTTTTGAAATAATCACTATTAGCTGAGATTTTATTACAAAAATTATGTCCAAACATGTTTTTATGTAATTAAAAAAAATTATAGGAGAGGTTAGGATAAATATCTTTCTTATAAAAATGAAAGCAGGTTGACCAGATCATTAAAGTTGGAAATTAAAATACAAGTGATTAACTTTAAACGAAAATATAAATGACAGACAAAAAAATATTACAATATTCAATAAATATTTTGGTAATAATAGATGATTATTATGATTAAAAAATTCCACAATAGTTTGTTTTCATAAAATCTATATTATAGTAAAATTATTAAAAGTATTTTCAATTATAATTTAAAATGTCACAAACAATAAGTTGACTTTTTTTGTCTCGACTTAGTCACAAAAATTATTTCAATTGTCTAACCCGATGTATATTTCCTTTTTCTGTCTATTATTGTCAATATCAGATTTAATCAAATATTTGGAAAATGGTGGTATAGAGAGAAATTTCAGTGAAGATTAATGAATCATATTATATGATTAATTAACGAAAATAATATGACATGATTTTTGTTTTTGCATTCATTTATACTTAAATATTATAAGGGCATAGAGCAGGGGTGGCCAAACTTTTGGAATCCGGGGTCTACTCCACATTTAAAAAATCGAAGGGCAGAGCTAAATTAACGTACATATTTATTTTCGGTAACAAGAAAAAATGGTAAATTATGTAATTTTTCTAAGAAAAACTTAATATTAATATTTACAAAATAAAAATTTACTGACGAAAATAATCAAAGTATTCATATATCAAAAACTGACCATCCTTTTCACTTCGTTTAGTTGAAATTTGGCACTGTATATCTGCGACAAGTTTATCATATTGTGGCTGGTACGAGCTTATTGCAATGCATAAACACGACATTAAATGTTCATCTGTTATATGCGACCAATGTTTGTTTTTAGTTCATGGTTGAAAAAGCAGATTCGCAAAGATACTTCGATCCAAAGTATGATTTCAAATACAAAATTTAATTTGTAAATATTTGGAAACGTTTCCTCAGAAATTAATTTCCAAAAATCAGTTTCGCTAAATATGCTCTAGATTCAAGAAATCTTTCGCATCTAAATTTAATAATTTTTTCCTGGACCAGGACTGATGTGATATCTATTAAATGTCCCATTTTTTCAGATACTCCATCAATGTTGACATTTTCATTAAATGGAAATATCATAAAGTTGAGTATTTCTTTCAACCTAATTAAGTCAGCGAATCTTCTTTCAAATTCTTCAAACAAAACAATTAAGTATTAAGTGAAATCTTTGAAGTCTCGGTTTGGATTATGGATGCACTCTTCCTCCATGTTTTCGAAGTTTCTCAATTCATGTTTTCTTAATTGAGATCCATACCTTTCTATAGTTTTTTTGAATGTTTTAATCGCGCTCATCATGTCAGTTTTAGGATTTAAATCGTAAACCTTTAATCATAAAACTTTAAATCGTAAATCTTTGCACAGTTTGTTTTGGGTTTTAAAGAGTAGACTCTGTTGTAAATTTTTATTTTAAATAATTTATTGATTCTATGTCATAAATTAAATTGTTAATATCCAAGGTCATTATCGGGATGGTCGCGTGAACTACCTAAAATGTCTTCGTGGTCTACCAATCGACAGCGGTCGACGTCTTGGACACCACTGGCATTGAGCATGGCCTTGTAACCGGACCATACTTTAAAAAAATGGTCTTTAATTAGATCCTAGTCACTATGATCAACAATAGGTGAAATTCAAGATTCTGACTTATGCATTTACGTTTGTAAAGGTAGAAACAAGTTTTCCGGGTTTTCTTCTTTGCAATATTGAAACATGACCACTATCAATCAAAAGTTACTGTGTTAGAAAGATGCGGTAATTATTCTAGAGCGTTGCAACTATCTTTGGTTGTAAGATTAGGTCGTATTAATTTATTTATAATAATAATTTGTTTATTCATATGTGAGTAATTGACTTTCAAAAATTTCATTTAATAAAAAGAGTGAAAAAATTTATTATAATTATCAAAATTAAAAAAAATTATATACCAAACAAATTCAAGTAGTTTTTCAATTAATTTTCCACCAGTTAGATCTTTTACATAAGTTAAATGTTTTTTTAGAAATACATTGTTGAAAAGTTTATTACTTGTTAAATACATAACCACAAAAAAATCTACATTTTTAATAATTTCTTTTTGAAATAGAGATACATTGTTAGGCATCAACAAATTCACAAAAATATTTTTTCTCTAAATTGTTTCCAAGCAATTATTCTTATAACATGTAAAGGACTTTCTATATTTTCTTTTCTCATCATAAAGTTATATTCCTTATATAAATTCGTTGAAATAATTACAAAAATGAGATTTATTCTTAATTATTTGTTCAAACATATTTGAAAACTTAAAAATTTTAGCCAATTAATTATTATCAAACATAACTATTACAAATGAGAAGCGAGTCAACAGTTATTACTTATGATAATCATAGTTTATCACTATATAAATAATCAGATGATTGAATGATAAATTTTCACAATTTGTAACTATTATTCAAATAAAGTGTTACAAACTTCAAATAACTAAATTATCTAAAAATAATGCAAAATAACAGATACAAGTGAACAAATAGAACTTTATGATTAGTGCTAAGACAAAGTTGTGTTCAGTTACCATTTTCTTAGTAAAGAGAATTAGGATTTTTTCTAATTAATCCCTTTCATCAACTTTTAAGTAAAAAATAAACATCTATTTAGTATTTTTACATGAGTGTTATATGCTAGAGCTTCCATTTGTCTTGAAAAAAAAAAATGTTTTATTATTGGAATAAATCTGTGAATAAAAAAATAAGTCTAATAATATAAACATAACAAAAAATATTTAATTTTAAAATGTTGTACAAATGTGTTCATTATGAATTCGTTGAAAAATTCATATAAGCAAAATAATACTTGGCAATATTACAAAATCATAAAAGTTGATCAAGACAATTGTTAAACATTGGCAAGAGGGTTGACAGTGAGGCGATGTCGAGAATATATTAAGGCTGGTAAACTGACAAGATTATCTATTAATACCACTTCAGAGTTTACTCAGAAATAATAAAAAAGATAAATACTATACAGTTACTTTAAATTGTTAAAATGTTTAAACTAAGTAGTGATTGAAGACCAATGAGATGACTACAAGGCTATTTCTATTCGTATGCGTCATGAAACAATTATGGAATTTTAAATATGAAATTTTGTATTGATTTCCGAAGTTTAATTGTGTTTAAAATTCAAATGTTTGATAATACGAGTTTACAAAAATAGAAATATTTAGTTTGTCTTTTGTGAATTAATAGTTATTATATATTTCAAAAATTAGATTGATAGAAATAAATTAATACACATGTAAATTAATACACATTATTAATTTATTTCTATCAATTATATAATATTATCGTCATAAAATCATTGATGAATGATTTTTACTTTAACAATATTCTAAATAGTGAGAATATATGATATAAAACAAGGAATTTGAATCTGATTTTTATTATATGTATTTAGTATTCTTATTATCATAAATGAGAAATATATTTAAATTTAGAAAAAATTGTAAATTTTTTGTTTGAAAATTACATTAGATTTTTTACAAAAACGTAAAAGAGAAATCAATGAAAAAATAATAAAAGTAAAATAATTGCCCGGTATTTAAATGGAATTATGCATTATTTTTCTATCAATTAAAACATTCCTTAGAGATAAAGAAAATAAAAAAAGTTGAATAAATAAGACGAAAGTGTCATGATACATTTTAAAATATACTAATAAGATTAGTTATGCGAAATCTAATTTAATATTCTTATGTTAAATGCTTTCATTTTACATGAGAAATTTCAAAATACTCACACTTTTAAAACTGGATTTGGACCTAAAGATATATGCATCCACTTTATAGTTTCATTCTAACATATAATTGTGAAATTTTTTTCTAAATATGGAATAATTATATAGACGGAAAGTTTTTACGATCAGTATATACATCAAAGTATAAAACTCAATGTCTTGCCCTTACACACACATATGTATATCAAAGATTTAAAAATTTATTAAGCAGAAATTTTTTTAATGATATTTATTTATTTAAATAATTTTATGATATTAATATTTAACTAATGCTATATAAATTTTATATTAAATTGAAGATATATTTTTTAAATATTTTAATTAGCTTATTTGAGAGGAATTGCTTAAAATTAATCTACGAAAATCTTACAGCAGGTAAATCTTTTGAGAGTGACTTTTTGAAATATATATATATACTCCTTATAGATAAAAAACATAATTTTACTCTCGTGGTAAATTCTTACCCCAGTTAAAATTCTGGAACGCATATATGAACTTACACAAGAATTTCCGTGCTGAAATGTTTTCAACAAAATAACGACAGTTGAATATTTCGAAAATCAAATTAAAACAAAGAGGAAATTCAATTTTGTAATGATTTTATTGTAACGAAATCATTTCTACATCTTTTTAATTTAAACTGAATGAATACAACAATAGATACAAATATTCACACATAGATACACCTGGACATACGATCATTCTTTCACATATACAAACATAAGTATACATTTGTATACATCATCATATGAATACCCCATGACCTAGCTTTAAGATCACTCTTCTCGTTATAGAAGCTGCTGGGTTTAATTCCAACCTTTATTAATCAACAGGAGAAGTAAAATGAGTTCCCTCCCTCAGCATGCATTTCTAATCTTGTGAAACCATGAGAGTTTTTTTTTTTTTTAATTTTCTTATACTTGCGACAGATTAGAGATTATGATATGTGAAAAGTCCTCTCGGGACACCAAATAAGATTCAAATTAATAAAAAAAATAAATAATAATTCAAATTTTTTACAAGGACGTTCAAATATTGGACTATCCTCGATGTGATGTTCCCTACTGCCATACCAAAATATAATATTTTTTACATAAAATAGCTCGATATTTTTACAAAGAGAAATAATTTTAATATGCATAATCAAATATTTTAATAATATCTAGTGACTGATAGTATGAGTTTTGACTCGAAAATCTTTGGTTGCTTAAAAACTTTATAATTGGGAGAATATTTTTTCCAACTGCTTAAGAGTAAAATTATGATTATAATATTTTCACAAAAATCCTTTTAATTTTAAACAGATGCTTTTTAATTTCTCAAATTTTGCTCCTAAAATTTTTAATATAATTATAAGTATTTATATGCCGCCCAACCTGTCCAGTGGTTAGAGTACCTGACTACAGATGGGTGGGACCTGGGTTCGAATCCTGGCTCGGGCATGGATGTACTTTCTCTCTCTCTCTCTTTCTTGTCTTTGTCCTTTCTTTGTGTATGAATGGTTGCCTACCCTACAAACGGGTACCTATGGCATGTGTGTTCTGAGGAAGTCGGACTCCACACCAAATATGATTCAGTTGGAAAAGTGGAGCAGCGTACCCCCATATTGCCAGCCTGGCTGGCACACGACAACAACAAGTATTTATATGATATATTTATTTTATTTTAAACTTTCTAATTCTATCTTAAAATAATTAAGACTATTTATGTAGATAAAAGAACCCACACACATTTTTTTTTTTTTGCAAATTAATGAGGTAATATAAATTCCGATAGGTGCATTGCTTTTAAAGTAACAAAAAATTCTCCAAAACAAATATGCATTAATTTCCGCTTCCCTTCTACTATACATCAAAACCAGTCTTCAATATAATGCACAGGATTCCCATAAACTTCGTATTTGCCAAGTCATCATCTATGCAAGCATCTTTGCAGTCACCACCCGAATAGCAGAATGAAAAATGGACATGGCACTCTATAGGGGTCTTATTCGATATATAGGGTGCCCTGCTTTCTACTAGGCTCTCCTGGGATAACCACTCCCCCATGCCTCTTCCGAGAAGATCATTAATTCAACTCTTAAGAGTCCAAATGATCGTCATTGTTTTCTCTTAAATGCCTCCTCCCACAGCCAACAAAGAATTGACAAGTCTGAGAAAGTTCACGGGACAAGATGGATTGTCTTCTTAAAATAATGATTCCGTAAAGACAAACTATACAAGTAAGAGAAAAGTAAATTAAATAAAATGTAAGGTTATGAGAAAACACAGCTGCTTTAGAAAGTAGGATTTAGTTTCGATGGATAAAACGTAAACGTGGTGTTGCCTGCAGAAATTTTTCAATATCCCAATCAAAAAGTTATGATAGTTGAAATGTCAAATGAAAAATAAAATAACATAGTTTATTTTAAGCAATCTTTTTATCATTTAAAAAGTTTTATAAATGAATATTATAAAGTTCTTTTGACTTAATCTTATTAATTTATAAGATATTTTATAAACCAATAATATTATATAACATTTAACTATAAAATTAAAATTTAAAAAAATATTTAATCCCAGTAACTAAATAGCACATAAAACGTTTAAAGTAGGCACAATAATTTTAAAACTCGATAGGAAAAAGTTCAATACTTTTATTAACATCATGCCTTTCTTCTTTGATTACAACCCCGTCACAAGAAATGCGACTGAAACTGTTTAAAAAAAATTAAAAATGCGATATTTAAATTTAACAACACATTTACAGAGAAAAATTAACAATATTTTCCGAACAATCTTCTATGGAATAATCCAGTTTAACCCGTTCTAATTTAAACGAACAAACCCAAATAAAAGCATTTTTGTCAATCATGTCATTTACTTAATAAACCTACAAAACAAAAAATTGTCTCATTTCTTTTCACATTTTTAAAGTAAAGTCATCCAAAAATAACATCTAATTTTATCTACGTTAAAATAATGAAATCTATTTTGCATCAAATAATTAGTCAGATTTAATAAGTCAAATAACCACAATCAATAAAAAAAAATTAAAAAATTCGTCCAACATATTTCATTGGTAACCATGTTAAAAGTGAAACTAGAAAAAATTAGACATATTTAATAATAAATAATTAGTTATTGATATGTGTGTTTCTTTTATTATATGTTAATTTCATTTTATATGCAACGCGCGCTATTTTCCTAAGCACTGCTGCATCCTTAAATTAAAGTAAGAGTTCAACATTAGTCATTTAAAAAAAAATTAATGCCATGTAATATTTTAAAATAAACAGATATTAAAAAAATTGATTAATTAATTATTTATTAAATAATTATTGATAGATATAATTAATTATGATTTACGTGATTTTCATCTAAAAGATGTCTTAAAACCTAAAATAAAAATGAAACACAGTACATTAATGATGAAAAGTAAGAAAGATTTTATTGAATGATTACTAAATTATAAATAAAGAATTATATAAGTTTTTACAATGTTTCATTTATAATAAGATTATGCATAAAGCAAATGCTTTTCGAACAATTAAACATTTTTATAAATCTCTTCATTTAATTGTACTGAAAACCATAATGTTTGCAATATTAAACTCAAATTATATTGTGATTTTTTTTTTTTCGGAATTTAACTCCGTAAAGTTATTAAATACTACTTGAATTGAGTTTTTATGAAATAAATATGTACATATTTAGATTAAGTTTATTATTTCAACAGCTTTCAAAATATTGCATCAAGAAAATTAATTTTATTCATTAATATTTTTCATTATTGTTCAAAGTTATTTTCTTATTAATCATTTTATATATTTAACCAGCCAATAGTTAGATATTACATATTGTATATATAAAATGAAAATTTTTAAACTAAAATATATCATAACATTTTATAACAGATTTTTTCCCCGAAGAGAGCAGGGAATCATTTATATTTATATCATTAATCACATACTTGTATCCGATTTATCAAGTAACTTAAATGCAATTCATCTCTAAGGTCTGGAAAGTGACGTTAAAGAGTAATGATTTTTACAATGCGTTACAAATGATTTCTCAGTGGGAAGTCTAATAGCTCAAAGTTCCGTTGGATCACCCAATGCTATCAACAAATTTTTCACTTCAGAATCATAACTTCAATAGTCTTAAGAAGAAAAGGAGCGATTATAAGCCACCCAACACTTTTCCTGTTTTGATATGCATGTATGTTATGTATATTACATTATTAGAATGACGAATAAAACAAAGTTACCAATTTTGGTAGTAAAAAATTACATAGTTTAAAAAATATTATTCCTTTCACATTATTTAATTAAATGTAAATGCAAAATATGAGCGATGAAATGTAACATATTTTAAAAATAATATTCCAGAATTAATTACTCACTGAATAATTATTTTATATATTTGAAGGTATATTTTGGATTTCATAATTGAGCTTTCTTGTTGTAAAAGAATATTTTACTCAAAAGTTTTTAAAAATTAATAAAAAATATTTTTTTGTGTAATATCAAACTATGAAAAGTGAGTTACCGTTTAACTTTTTTAAGTTAATATATATTTTTTGAAAATAAAGGAAAATAAAGTAAGTTAAAATAAAATAATTGAAAGGACTTTAAAATTAAAAAAGTTTGAAACATTTAAAATATTTTTAAGATTATTTATCAAAAATTATTTATTTAAAGCGTAAATTTGTATTTTTTGTAATTATAAAAAATTTTGTTAATAGCATTTAGTATAGTTAACATGTTCTTTATCTGTAAACTCCACTGATATCTCTTACAAAAAATATAATTATTTCAATCGGAAAATACTTGCTATATAATAAATGTTTATAAAAAATTACAACAAAAAAAAATATTAGCACAAAATTAAAAAAATATTCGAGCACTTTCTACGGTTATATTTTACTACCGGAAATTTTCCGAAAGAAAATATTTGACAACAACTCTTAAAACATTTAATGAAGGTTTTTAGTTTATATTGTGAACAAATATTTAAACTATTTTTAAGTTCAGATAATTTCAAAAATTATAGATACATACACATTTGCATTCTAGAGTCGTGGTACTTTGATGAACTAAGATATAGCTGGAAATCAGCGGTTTCGGTGTTCGAAACCCGGTCAATCAGTAAACCACTATATTTGTTAACAGCATATGGGACACATAAAATAATTCTTTGTAGTAATGTTCTCCAAATAAAATTATACCACTGAGAATGGCAATCCAAGTCTTTCGTTAGTTCCTAACTACCAAATAACGTATTTTATTTATGTATATAAGCTCAGTTTTGTCTCACAAAATTAAATCCATTGAATATTTTTAAAATTATAAAAAATATTTGGATAATTTTACTAAACTTGAACTTTATTTTCTGAAAAAGTAAATTTATCAAGTACACATGTTATATTAATTCTAAGAAGTATTTATCAAAATCCTTAAATTATCTTAAATAAAATATAAATTAATGTTAGATTTATCAATGGGTACGAACAATAGATTCACTTGCGTTTGTAGAAATCAAAGTTTGTAGATATTTTACTTTTTTCAGTACAATTTAATAAAAGTTTTCATTATTAAACTTATATTACTGAATGTCGTAACAACAAGAATACAAAAGTTTTGAAGAAAGAACTAGGAAAACATTGAATTACTGAAACTTAGCTTTATAAAGTTAGATTAAAAGCAAATAAAGCAGATGTAAAATGTTTTATGTAGCATTAAGAAGAAATTTTTAGAAGGAAAAGAATAATAATGGCTATTTCTTTTACAGTGTGTTCTAACACATATATTTTAATAAATATTTTACATAAAATATTTTGGTATTTGAAAGAATAATTTCACATCGAAAATTTTTATATGGTCACCAAATAAGAATTTGAAGCGAAGATGAATATTTTATTTAAAATAAAAACGGAAATGAAAATGATATTAAATGAGAAAACCTTATGGATTCATCATTCTGTATAAATTTTTTGTCAAAGGATAGTGTAGAAGTGTAATAAAACTTATGTGTAAAGATTAATGGATGTTATGGTACACGAATCATACTATTTTTGATGTTTTGTTTAAAATGTTTCTCAAAAAAGGTGAAGTAAATGCAATTTAATCAAACTTTTATTTAGATCGAGTTTTTAATACATTGATTTAAAACTGATTTTTGAAAAGAATTATCTTACCAAGCAATCTTTCCTTAAAACAGGTATAACGGAACTTTTAGTATAGTTTTTATGCCATGGATATAATGGAACTTTGGATAAAAAATAAGAGATTTGATTATTGATTACATAAAATTGTTTAGCAGCTTAAGGACAGGAGTCTTGTATGATTTAGGAACGTAAAAGTTAAACCTGGAATTGGAGTTTTACAAAAGGCTCTGGTGTCTGCGTTTAGGTTTTGTCTGCTTTGTCGCCTGAATCTTTATTTTCCAGAAAAAAGGTTTTAAAATGATAGCGCCAGAAAGTCTAGAATGATAAGAGAAACTTGTGAATATGTTTCAAGTTTCAACCATTGTGTTTCTTGTACAGGCTCACCCATTGCCTTGAGCACAGATCATTGTTCCATGTCTTCCAATTAAAGGAAGATTGAGACCAAGACGGCGACTTTTCGTCCTTTTCCATGTGCCGCTATCGTTCCGTCTCTGACTGTATGGGGTGAGAAGACACATGGCGTACCCCGAGGCAGGTAAGGAGAGGCTAGTACCCATAGATCACTCTTGACAGGTTGGTCTTTCTATTTATAAATAGCCATTAACCAGGAAATGCGCCCTGGGAAAACTGATTTTGCTAACAATTGTTTTATGGCGAAATTCAGCATTTCGGTAAAGATAAATGCCCTGAAAAGGGGAGAGAAAAACTTATTTCCCAAAGTTCTCAATAAGAACTTCGACAAGTGAAATAAACGATGTTTACTAGCTCTGGGGTTCAGTTTCTCACTCTTCGTCCCTTTTTATTATCTCGTTTTAGATCTTTCCAGAAAACCGGAGATAATAAATCCATTTAAGACATTTGTAATAAAAATATGTGAGGGGACTAAATGTAAACTGTTCTGAAGTTAGCTTCATTAGAAATATTTTACCATGAAACCTCTACTGGTAATAAATAAACCACCTTTCATGGTGAATAAGATGTTTCGTCACACCCTTTAAAGCTCCAAAAGGACTTATATCATTGTTACAGACTAGATGAACGAAATCATGCAACTTAAAATCATGTATTAGCAAGAACTAAAATGCTTGCAAATATACATTCAAAAATACATGAAGATAAATATATATAACACACGAAAGACTTTTGCAAGAAAAGAGCAACAAGTGTTTTGCATATCATTGTTAAATCTATAACATGTTGCATATAGTCAGTAAATAACATTTTATTCAGTTGTTTTATTCATCAGGTAATGTTTATTATTGTGAGTGAAATAAGAATTAGATCATAAATGTAATATTTAATAGCAAGTAATCTATGTTATATTAAAATTTAAATTCTCTTGAAAAGTTTTAATAAAATAAATAATGTAAAAAAACACACACACTGTTTAATAAAAGATTTCCTTAAAAAATTTTTTTTCAGAACGCCTAAGGTGTTGAAGTAAAAGGAGAAAAAACTAAAGGATTCAGATATCTAAGTTAAAAGTGAATTAAACTAAAAGAAAATTAAGTCGAAACAACTTCGAGAAAATAGTGAATAAATATTCTCCCTTCTTGTAAAGAAGGGAAAATATTATATAAAAACGTTTCGAAATTATTTATTAAAGATTCTGTAAAATAAACGCAAACAAATAAATTGTTCCCAAGAAAAAGGAACAAAAATGTTGAACAACTGACGTAAATTAAAATAAAGTAAATGGGAAAAACAAAAATTTAAAGGAGAGACTGCTACAATATTTAATTAAACACATGAAGAGAAGTAAAAATGTAATAAATCATAAAAATAATTTTGATCTTAATTAATAGCTTAAAAATGTAAACTAGAAGTATGTTTATATTTACATTTAAGTAATCTAAAACTGGAAATTTTTATATGAATTTGCTTTATTGGTTTTTCATTGAACTCGGATATATTTCAATGATTGGAAATTTTGCTTCACCCCTAAACGCGACAGCGTTAAATTCTAACAATAAAATAAAATGTTAAAAGAAAAAAAAATGATTGAACATACAGAATACATAAAAATGAAGTCTTGATACACTAACATATTCTCTTCAAATGAAAAAGTTATAAAAATTTTCCTTTAAGTTACATAATACAGTAAAATAGTTTATCCTAAATATAACTTGAAAAGTTATATTGTATTGAAATAAATACACATATCTATATTTAATGTCATAATATTATTACAAGTCTTTTCACCTATTTATTGCTCATAAGGAAATTTATAATCTTTAAGAAATTTTTTATTTATGGTTTTACACAATTTTATAATACCTAATACATTACATGGGTTTGTCAAAATTTATGTGACAGATCCTTTAACATGGATTAAAATGCAGATATTTAAACTATTACACACAGTTTTTAGTTTAATTCCGGTACTTGCGAATTTTGGTTTGTTTGTCTCTTAACCGCCATTTTTGCACAAGGAAGTTAATCATACCGGGAACTACAATTTAAAGTGGTTTTCGATCCACTGTATACATCCACAGACAAGGTGGGGTTCAAACCCATGAACTGTTGAATTGAAGGCAAGAATGGTAACAATTCATTGTACTCAGAGAGAAACTGACATTACTAACGACAATAAAATTTAATTTCTCTTTGCTTTGTGTTTAAAGTTTAGACTAACATTTTATAAACACAAATTTCAACAAATGTTGAAATTTTTGCATTGATGAATCTTCTATACTATATGCTTGTATTAAATTATTTTTAAAATATTTTACGAGGCTAACTAATAATTGCCTCATTTATAGAAATGAGACAATTATAAATTGATAAAATGAGACAAAATTAATAATTTGGTTGAACATGATACGCTAATTTAATTATATTTTAAATTTGGTGCTTTTTTTTCTATTACTTTGTTTTGTATATGTTAGCTTGATCTGTATGTCTAATCGGTAAGGAATGAATGTAGGCCACCCATGGTCATGTATTTGTTATTTACTATTATTTATTATCACCGAAACATTCCAGACGAAAAGAACTCACGTAAGAGAGGAGGAACCCCATTCCACAACCTAACCAAATAAAAAAGATACGACCACGCCATACGTCTTGTTCTCACACCGTTTACCACTGGACAGCATCACTCTCTACATCACAGGTAAATGAAGGCCTGTCACTTTAAAGTGCTCCGACGGTGTATTCTGTAGTACAGGGCTTGAACACGCGAGAGGTCGGGTCAATCTCCAGCCAGTTCTCCCCCTCTCTCATTAGTTGGAAAACTCTTTCAATGAAAAAAAAGTTTCCCCAGCCATATCTGTAATGATTTTATGGATGGTCATATTTTACAAGCCACAGGTGTAGAGAGCCTACCATCCAGTGTTAGCCACGCCTTTTACACATGTGAAGAGGGTAATGTGCGAACAACGGTAGCAAAAGGGTCTTTATGAGTTTATCTGTTGATGCTTACATGGCTATTTGATTTCTTTTCAATAACTATCCCATAAAAATGCAACGGAGGGGGAGTATTATTTGGTTGAATGAAGTAAGGTTTTAAGTAAGTTTCTGAAGAATGAAGCTGCAGACATTCGGAACACCTAGAATAAGTTCTATGATTTTAATGTCACATGTTTATTCCTATTATCAGATTCAGATTAAATGTAAATCTTTATAATACGAAATCGATTTTTCTAAAGTGTCTGCTATAGATTTTGGAATGATTTGTATAGATGGCATTTCAAACACAAATTTATATAAAAGAAAATTGCAGAAATACATTATTGATGGATTAAATACTGGCAATATAGTCAAAATAATGTTTGGTTTTTTTCAGGTTTGCCAAATGAAGTTGTAATAATCTCTGATATACTGCGATCTGACTCCATAGTTTTGTCGACTGAAATAAAATCTTTAATAAAAGATTTTTATGTTAATTCTTAAGACTAGTTTGTAATGAGAGACTATTATCTTATAAATTCATATTTTTCAAGCATAATTCAAAAACATTTTGAAAAATGCTTTTTGAATCGGAGCATTTCAGAAGTATTTCTAAGAAAGTTCTATGTTAAATTTAAAATACATGTATGATTAGAGATACATATAGAATGAAATTGTAATATCACATATAAATTATTATCTTTATGTATTTATATGTACGATTTTATTATCTCATATAATATATCACAATTTTGTGATTCTTATTACCTTCAAACTTCTATGTATGTAGATATTTTTATTAAAGTAGAATTGTGTATGTGTGTGTGGACAGTAAGAATACTGTGTATTTTTATGAAACGTATAACATTAACAATATGTTCTGATTTAAGACACAAAACAAGTTAGTTAAGTTTATTTTTTTTTTTTCAAAATGGAAGTACACACTATGTATATCGGTTATCTCATGTGACCAAAGACTTAGATTTCATTGAAGATACCATTTCGGATGTGTGGGCCATTTAAATTATTATTTATGAGACATTTTTGCTATTAAATTCCCCTAGATGTTCATAATTCCTTAATTAGTCTTGCAACCATTAGAATATACATGAGCGGAGAAAGAATCTCAGTTTTCAAATTATATTATGACTCATAATCATATATTAGTTCATTTCTTGTATAAATAAATTCAGTCAGAATGAAATTTTTACCAAGGATATTATTGACAGGAAAAAAATAGATTTAATTTCCTTTTGGTGATTTTTGGAAGTAATAAAATGAATAATAAGGGAAACTGCATGCTGGATATCATCTATATTCCTAGAATATGACAATAATTTATTATTGAAATGTGACGTATCTTAAAATTAATAATTTAAATTTAACAAAGTATAATTAAACATCATTAAAAATATTGATAAAAATTTTGATACTCTATTAGTAATCATTAAAAACAAAGAGGTTTTGTGTATTATAAATGATTTATTTTTCAGTCATTGAAACTCTGGATTTATAATCCGGTGAGAATAAGTTGATGTTAAACTTTGTTATATTTTATTCTTACGTAGCTAATAATGTTTTACATTGTCTGCGGGGGAAATCACTTTTGATTGCTTTTAATTGTTAATTATGAAGTTCTAATTCAACTCATTTGAAAAATTAAGACATAAAGCTTACTTTTTTTCGCTGCATAAAAGAATTAAGATATGTGAACATGAGAAATAAAAATATTATTCCATATTTCTCAAAAAGAAATAAAAATAGAATGAGAAATGTGTTTATTTAACTTTAACAATTTAATTTATATGAGAACTTCCGTAACCTACTCCTAAGTTTATGAAGAATGACTTTTTATGGTAAATGCAGCATATTATCATAATCATTTGAATTATAGTTTAAAGTGAAAGTTAAATTTTCACGCATCCATACATCATTAAGATGGCTGAAAACAAAATGAAAGAAAACTTAAAAATGTAATTAACGTGATTTAATTCACATTGCTGTTAAATGTATTATTTGAGTCTCACACACTTTCGACTTAATAAATTTAAAATAGATGTAAAAGTCTCACTATAAGCTCTAAAAATTATATTGACTTAATGTTTCGGTAATAAAATTGAATAAAAAAAATTAGATCAAAGATAATAGCAAAATTAGATTGCTTTGCATTTTTAGAAAATTTTGCTCGTTAATTTTGGATTTTTCCATTTCATAATATACAAAATTTATGAGTAAGTCAAAGTTTAGTTTCCTGCCCTGGAGAAGGGAAATAGGGTTTCTTGAAAACGTTCAATAGCTTAATTCCATTAGACAAGGAATACAGTAAATGATGGATTGGAATGACATTCAGTATTGTGTCCAACTTCCTTTTCAACTGTCCAACTTGGGTGGGCAACAGTTGACCACTAAGTCATTAGCCTCACGTGCTATCATGACTCATTTCAAATTTTAACCAGTATGTCCAGTTCATAATTCCCACACCTGTAGAACAGTGGGGAGCGGGGCTATATATACTGAGAACATTGGGACTTTTGATTTTAAAACTCAGTTGGTCAATCTGCGTCCCAAGGCTCGAGTTGTGTCATAAGAACGTGGACAGTTGACTGTAGCACACAAGCGTGGTTAAACTTGGTGTTTCAACATCATTGAGAGCTTCTGAGTAAAATGGGTAAGTACTTTTCTCTGAATTTAATTTTATTTCAATTCTTAACATAAAGTTAAATCATTATTAGTTTTATCTTTAATATTTGTAATTTTTTTTATGTCAAATACATTTTTAAAAAAAGTTTTATGCAAAAGCTAATACTTTTTCAATTTTCTTAAAAAGTACTTTTTTTTAAAGTACTGGTATTTTGATAAATTCAAATCAAATTTCCAATTACTTTTTTTGTTAAATTTTGTATATGTATGTATATAAATATGCATTGTTATGTAACGAAAGACATAGCTACTAACTCTATTCATTTCTTCAAAATAAAAGAACATATTTATGTATTTTTAAAATAGATCCCACATATTATTTCAAATTAAAAATTCGGGATTTTATGAGAGTAATTTATAAAAATAAACATTTACTCAAATGTTTTCATGTTTAAAAACTTGCTCAGCTTTTATTTATTTATATTTTACTGGAAACTGGTTCTTATGCTTATTCTATCAAAATAATCATTGTATTTAATAATAACTTCAATAATGAATGTATAAAAAAATCACTAAAATAATTAAAAATATAAATTTAGAAAACTTTTTCTTTTAAAATATAAAGAATGATAACATCATTTATGAAATGTTAATGCCTTTAAAAATTTACTGTATTTTTATATAAAGAAATAAAGGCTTATATTTTAAATCTAGGATACAAATTTAATGCCCATTTGCTTATGTATCATACAAAGATAATGTATTTTATTTATGTTATGGACATTTTTATATACAGCACATATCTTTATTAATTGCAAAAAATGTTTTGAGTAGAGTTGAATGTGCGATTTATGTGTGTCACAGATATACATTTAAATTTTGTACATTATAGTGTGTGTATCAAGAATTCATGACGTTGCTAAACTTCGAAAAATTTTTTTTATTCATTTATTGGCTTGAATTCATTATTGGAATGAAATTCCTTTATTTTCTTTTAGATTTATTATTTGCTTCTTATCAATTAAGGAAGACTATAAAAAATGGATTTTAATTTATTTTAGCTATATTTTCTGAATAATTATTTGTTGTTGCTATACGAAGGAAAAAGCTGTATATTCATTATTCAAGAAATTATATTTTTAATTCTGAGTATAGTAATGAATCAGATTAATATTATATTAAAATCAAATTTCTTTTTAAAATCAAATATATCCCTATCCTAGCAGTTATTTTATGCTTAAATTTAATAATTTTAACATGCCTTTTTTGTTTAAGAATTATTAAACAGATTATTACCATTTTTAATTGATGTAGATCATACATGCGTGATGGTATTAATTTCTAAAAAAATTCTTAGATATTTTTCATTAATCTTATTTATTTTACATAATATTCACATATATTCTCTGAGTCTATTATTTTTGAATTTTTTTGTCGTGGATGGAAAAAAATGTGTTACATGCTTATGACTATTTATTAAGAAGATTCCTTGGCAATTAATTTATTATAGGATTTAGATTTATCAACTACTCACTCACAAAATTCAGAGCTTAAATATTTTAGTCTTTAGTAGTTTTATTTAACAAAAATATTATATAATCAAAATAATAAGAAAATTAATAATAAGAAAATTTTTCAGTTACTACATTCTTGATATAGATTTTTTTGATAGTAATTATATCTAACTCACATCAGATTTTAATAATTTTATTTGTAAAAATAGCTTGAAGTTTCAAAAACAATGTTTTTTGTAACTTACAACGCGTTTTTAACTTTTACATTAACATGCAAAACTTGCTTAACCATGTATAGTCTAAACTTGGATGCATAATAAAGTGTCCTTAAAAATTTTTGTAGAAAAATTACAATGGAAAAAGCCTCAAACTATACATTTGCTTCATGAATAATAATGTGGTAATCAGATTCAGTAAATTTAAGAATTATGCATTTACTATTTGAAAGATTTAATGAATTTTATTCATGATTGCGCATTTCTCAATCTTTTGGAACATTGAACATCTGCATATTTTAATAGTTATGTACAACTTTGCACTGTGAACCATTTAATATTTGAAATATTATGAAGATATTTAATTTCTAAGCATTATTTTTTTTACTTTTGCCAGTTATAATAAAACTATTTATAATTCATTAATGAATGTTAAATTTTCTAAACGTTCTTTAATAATAAAAAATGTTCAAGCAAAGCTAATATTTTCAAATAACTATGGTGATTACTCTGAACTTGTTAAAAAACTGGCTTCCATTTAAAATGCTCTACTTTGCCGCAAATCAATAAAATTAAGAAATTCATATTAACTATTGTATATATATTTAATAAATGAACTTTTTTTCAATAATAGTTAATGCACTGAACAATTTCATATAATAGATTTATGATTCTCCTAATTTGAATCAAATAACTCGAACTTTTATTTTATGATAATTCACTTAATTCTGCTATTTTGTATTTTTTTACAACGTAATTTTTTTTAAATCCAACTGAAAAACAGATTTTATATCTCCTAGTTAAGCATATTAATATATATATTTTTGTTTGTTTCAAAGGAAGTTAGGGTTAGAAGTTTAGAAAATTCGTCCTTTTTTAACATTAATTTTCACTCATTAGATTTGATGGTCAGTTTTTAAAATTTTAATTATATGCAGAGAAAAGCGTATTTCAATTATAATGTTCGCTTTTAATTTCTTTGTAAAATTTATGCACAGCTAACATATTACCTCAAATAATCAAATCATCACAGTCAAACGTCAATCACTCGTTGATGAATTTATCATTTCACGTTTACTTTTTCATGCGAAGCTAATTTGACCAGAATTTGAAATGAGCTAAAATCACTATTATATATATATATATATATATATATATATATATATATATATATATATATATATATATATATATATATATATATATATATATATATGCATGCTAAAAAGTAGGAATTGGATATTTTAAACTGTTGAACTGTAAAGAGTGGTAACTGTTGTTTTCAAGCTTTTTTAACCATTGTTGGACAAAAGGAAACAGATGGTTTTTTTTCTTTTATATTCACACCTGTTAAAATAAATGCTTGGTCATTCTCAGAGTTTTCTCCCTTGCCACTCACATTTTAAATTCAATTCACTTCGCATTAGAAACGTACATGATACATATTTCAATGCTTTATAATAATTTTCAGATTTTATTTTGTCCACTACGCGATGTTAAAATAATCATGCCATTAAAATAATAAATATTATTAAGGTAAATAGGATTATTCTATTATTTATTATATATTAAATAATAAAATTGTTTGAAACTTTAAAAAACTTTTGGTTTTTATCATTTTGCAGTTATGATTTTTTATTTGATTCCGATTCAGTAGGCCCAATACTTGCTCCTAGGGTAATTTGAATCAGAACATATCAGCAAATACTTTAATGATATACTTTAAATTTAAGAAAAAATTTTAAGATTCATTACTTTTGTTTTTTCAAGGCCCTTGTCTAGAAATGATAGAAAGAGGCATCACATTTTCCAAATTTAAATTTATTAAAAATAAAAAATATAAGAAGAGGAAACGCATGGGAGCTTTTTTTTATATGTATAAGAAAATATGCTGCAAATTTCAACTTTACACACGCGTTGTAAAGTGCCTAGTATAAGATTTCTGATTAAAATGTTCATGTAATATCATTTTAAAAACTTTTATACTGTGAATTTTCATGAGGTCAAAATCTATCAAATTTGACCAGTTGACTGTTTTATTTTATAATAATAATGCCAATTACGTGCAAATGTAAAAAATATTTTTGATCCCACTTATAACTACTTGTTTTAAAATTTACTTTTCACACTCCATTCATAGTTAAATATAAATATTTTAAATCTTACAAATTAAACGTGTTTGAGTTGAGTTTGAAAGTTTTATTGGAAGTGATGCTGATACAGACTAGAAACAGCAATTCTTTTTTATATAAAAGTTCTAGTGGTCTAGCCCTTTATAAAAATTATTTTTTATGAAATTTGAAGTACAATTTTGTAGTACAGTTAATATAATATAAATAAAACTTTCAAAATTATATACTAGCAAAATGACGATTCACAACTTCTTTCGTTTCCAACAGTGGTTAGATTCAAATTGCTAAACTTAAATTGTTCGTTTGTGATGGAAAAATAATGAGTTATTCTTTTGTAAATAATATTTTATTTTTAATTTGAATATCTTAATTTGTGAAGAAAATTTCCACTAGCTCTACTGTAGAACTTGCTTCCAAATTAGTTTGAACTTTCTGGAAGTGATTTAAATAATTACAACTAGGTATTATGCTTTTAATAGAATTAAGCTTCTTTAAATTAAAATTAGGAACTTTGCATTTAATATTTGGTTTAAAAATTTTATAGTATGCTATTGTTCTTATGTTTAGAGGCGAGCATAATGTATAAAAGCATGTAAACCAGGAATGGTTTCCAAGATCCTGGAATGCGAAAATTATGTTTTTAAATTTAAAGGAATGGAATGCAATCAAAATAAAGAAGCAATTCATTTCTTCGAATCTTTTCTTAAATCACGTAAAAGTAAAGCCTTTTAACAAAAGAAAATATCTTTCTTGAAAATTTAATTCGTTCTGACCTATCTTATTGTACATTTACAAATATAAATCTCCAAAAGTGTTATTCTGTACATAAACTATATAGTTGAGCTGTAGATGAATTAATTTGCTATCAAAATGCGGAATCTAAAGAGATATAAAAATAATAAATAATTATTATTTCCTTACTTTTAATAATATTAAAAACTGATTCTGCGAATTACCGCAATTTATTTGATTGAGAATTAATGCTATTAAGTATTTAACTGTTTGATTGTATTAACTTGATTGCTTAGATATCAAAAATTAAACGTTGTGTTAATTTAAGCATTCAGAAACGTATAGGCCAACATAGATCTTATCTTCACTTTAACGACATTTCAATTGGTAATGCGTAGATTTTGCAGATCACTTATGTAATGCAACAACAAAAAATTATCCGCACTTTAACGGATTAAACTCATGTTACCAAAGCAATCGGTTGAATAATTGATTTCCACTCTTAACGGCAACAGATATTCTATTACCTGATAAAACGTTTGTTACACTCGTTTTACGGTCTTTGAGACTGAAAAAGAGATGACAAGTCTCTACTGTGAATATTTTCCGCCACAAATTGAAGCGTCTCAAATCATGAAACTGTGTTGATAATGGATTCAAGCTGGCATAATTCTTAACATTTATCGATAATAATAAGATCATCAGTGCTCACGCCCAAAGCAGAAGCAGAAATTTTTCAAGATAACGCCTGGGGAAAATCCTACCAGCCTACTTGTTGCACCCCATATGCGGCCCCATACTGTCAGAGAAAGTGTCCAATGGTGAGGCCAAGCTCTAGGAGGGCCGGTTTCGACTCCGCCTTTTTGCCAACCCGTTTCAATCATCAGCTAATTCCCAGTATTTTTGGGGAACTTTGTCCCCCCTACCTTTTTTGCAAATGCGAATCGAGCTACTGCACAGACGTACACACAACCCCTATTAAGCACGCTGCTCAATTGCTTCGCTTCGCTATTAGCACGCTGTTCTTCAGGTGCGTCAAGTTAAAAGTTTTCAAGCACTTTTTTCCTCAATTTTTTTAGTGTGTGCCCTTAAACACTAATTCTTCGATATGGCCATATCTGCTCATCTAAATGTAAGACCCTTTTTTTCCAACTATCCTTTTCAAGGTAAGATTTTCATTATTATTTACTTGGTGTTTTTCTTCTAGTTAAAATATTTTTATCAATATTATGTCAATATTAAACATGTTAGCACTGCTAAGTTACCCATCAAGGAAATTTATGGGAATATTTATAAAATATTTTGATTGTTTTTATCTAGTGTCTATCATTAATGTTCCAATGACTTAGCTTAAAATTTGCATTATTTTTTATTTATCAAATAGCGTTTCAAAAGTTTTGCATTACTCTTTAAATTGCATTATTTTATTTTTTTAAAAGCCCTATTGGAAGTTTCTATTCTCTGGATTTTTCTGATTGTTTTCTTAGTTTTCACTTGAATTAAAAATAACAAGTTGTATTATAAAGGATTTTAGTTAAAGTATACTTAACAAATCTGAACTTAGAATTATAGTAAAATGCCATTATGCAATTATTTTTATCTGAGCAAACATTGCATTAATCGTAATAAAATAATTCTGTAAATAAATGTTATACGAAAATCGGAAGTTTGGTTGATGCGAGAATGTTTTCATTGTTTTAACAGTTCAATATATTATAAAGTATGATTGAGATTGGAAATTCATTCCCTATGGTGAATATCCATATCTATAGCTTAATATCTTAACATTAAAAGAAAAAGTTACACAATTTATTTCCCTCTCCAAGGATAACATTATATTAAACATGATTTAAAATAAAATTATAAGATACATTTTTTACTATTTGATATTTAAGGTTCAAATAATGTTACTCTGAAACTTTTTTTTAAGTCAAGAATCAACTTTGTAGAGTTTTTATTACTAAAATCTGCGTTTAATTTCTTTATATATTCAAATTTATAATGTCTACAACTTGAAACTTTTTCTAACTTGATTTTGCGAATTTGATGTTGGTTTTATTCTAAACATGATCCGTAAATAAATATAATAATAAAAAATATCTAATTTCTCGACAAATTTTTGTACAATATTTAAAAAACTACCTTAGAAAGTTTTAAGACAAGTATTTTTTTAAAAAGAATGGTAATGAATTTTTTAATATATATGTAAGTACATTTTTCTAATTATTTTTCAAAGAATTAATTTCAATAAGTTGATATTCTGTTTACAGTTGAACTATTCATTTATTTTTGCTGCCTTAAAACTTTCTCAAACTTTCAATTGCTGTTAAAGACTTTTCAAAATAAATTAGATAGGGATTTAAATAAAATTAGACTAAAAGCATAATTTTATGCTACTTTTAGT
>JAPDSC010014853.1:0-17312 GCA_026290005.1 Latrodectus geometricus | reverse complement strand
GTGTGTATATTTCCACAACAAAAAAGAATCCTCCTGCAAAATTTGCTGGTGCATATTATTTTTACTCATCAAACTTTGGAAGATGAATAGTTTGTTTTTATTTCAGTGATAAAAATTCCCAGATATGACTTCTTGATGCTTAGTATATATGACACACTTGCTTCTATTCTTCTGTAGACCTTGTACAAAATTTCTGAAATTTTAGTCCTAATAATAATATAAAAACAGTGGATTATTAAAGAAAGTACTTTAGATTTTAATTGGAGTACAGAATAATTATAGTAAACAATCATTAAATATGTTAAAAAAAAAGTTAGATTGATAATTCTTCTGGAGGAGGTTTCTTGTTTTCAAAATTAAATAAAGAATTGTGTTTTAAAGAGACTTATGTAATGGTGTAACATAACAAAGAATTACAAACCTTGTCTCAACTTGAATTTTATAAAATTTATTGAAATTTCAATAAAATGCTTACTTTAATATTTTCATGTCTTAAAATATTAATATTTATAAACTATTCAGAATGACAGAAATAAATTTAAAAAAAGAATCCATTTAAACAATTTACTCACTCATTAATCTGTAGTCATATTATTGTTGAGTTTCACAATAATCACATTAATCACTAGTCACATTAATCTGTAGTCATATTATTGTTGAGTTGTTGCTTGGGTTTAAAAAAAAATAATAATTATATACGAAATCATACTTTTGACGCAGCTTGTCCAACTTTGGACCTTGCGCCACAAAACCCAATCAACAACAACAACACAAATTACTTTGAAAGGTAATGAATCATTAATTTTATGTTGATATAAAAGGAATTCATTTATTGTTTAGAAACTAAAATCGTATGGGGGCTGAGGCTTACAGTACCCATATGTTTTTTGTGACCAAAGGCCCTCAGGTGCAAAATATGTATCCCTGTTATTTGGCCTGTCCAACATGAAATCTCTAGTGTTTAATTTCCCAAACATGCTTGGTACTTAGTTTTATAGACCCACTGAAAGGATAAAAGGATGAGTCCAGCTTGCCTGCCCATGAGGACCCTGCCTTGAATCATGTCTTGAGAGAAATAAAAAGAAATAATTATTCTTTCGCTTTAGATTTATCTTTATTTTAAAGGAAGAGCTGAAAAAAATCATCTAATGGTTTTCTAATATTAAATAAAATTATAATTTATAATGATTTCCAAGTTGCTAAAATTTTACAAGTTATTTGTTTGATCATATAAAAAGTTGGAAATCCACAAAGATATGGGAAAGAAATTGTAAAAAATTGCTCTGACAAAAATTAAAGTATTGCGTTGTGAATCATTAAATTGATGAGTTTACCTGTGAATATTTTCTAATAAATCTAACAATGAAACTTCGTATGCTTCTTATATTTTCCTATAATGTACACTAAATGAAAATGAATTATCTCTTTATATATTTATTACCTGTTATATATTAACGTAGGTTACATTATTTCTTGTAAATTTTATTGTATAATCATGTGTATTTGTTGCAGTTCCACAATAATGGCTTTGCAGTCGTGAAGAATTTTCTCACAAAATCAGAAGTAGATGGACTTCTGCAACAGTGTCATCATGTTGTTCAAAATATGACAGTGCCAGCTCATTGTTCTGTATTTACAACTACAGAAAATGAAGTAAAAATTTAAATACATAAAAACATTTTTATTCCATACATTTACTAATAATAAGTTTGTTGTTGACTGAATATCTGTTCATCTTTATATTATATATATATTATTGGAATTGTTTGCAAGTAAATTCTTACTTATATAGTTTTGACTTTTTCTGAAGAATAAAATATTTCATTGTGGTAACATCTGTAAATATTTAAGGAACTGCAATATATGAACAAAAAATTGCAATTTATTGATAATTTATATATTTTAGAGCAAAAATTGTTGTTCGATTCTGCATAGTTATTTTATTTCAATATTCTTTAATTTCATTACAATAGTTATTGTTATTTCAGGATATTTGGAATTAGAAAATTAAATTTTTATTTATTGTTTCATCTCTCAAATATTACCACTGTAAAACCCATTGTAATAAATACTGTGTGGGTTGAAAAAAGGATTAAATGAAAACTATCATTATGTTCTTAAATAAAATTTCTACATCAATTTCAATGATTTAAAAATTGTTAGTAAAACAAAAAACTGTTAAAAAATAGTAAAGTGTTACTTAAAATGTGTACCTGTAAAAAAATTTACTTTGTTTTAAAAAGTCCTCAGTATTTGTTGCTTGGAAGTTCATAAGAATGTTTTAAAGAATAATCTTATTTGTGTGATATTTATTAAAAAAAAATTTATTTAGACTAATTGTTGACTTTATTTTACTAAAAAATTTTCCCATTAATAAATGTTATCATAAACAAATTTCATTGTAGTTCAGATAAAAATGATTTTATCAAGTTTTTTCATGAGACAAATTTAAACTAGTTCTGGATAGTCCATAGTAATCCACATTTACACCCCAAAACATAATTTTTTTAATTTTAGTAATAATATATTATTTAATTTTAAATGCTAATAACTTATAATTTAACGAATCATATTATATTTATTTAGCAAATCAGAATAATATAAATATTGAATAAAAAATATAAATATAATATTATTTATATATGCTAGTTGTACTTTTGTAACTTCACACTTAATACTTAACATCACTGTAAAGAACATGATTGTAAAATAGTTATTAAATTAACTATCCTTTGTTAAATTTTTAATAAACTTTGCTCATCTGTCCTTAAATAAATTTTTGATTTAAATTGTAAAATAAAATAATTTTAAACTATATAATTCTTAATTTGCATTATTTGGTATAAAAAAGGATCTAATATTTTTTGTTACAGCAATATCTTAAATACTTTAAAAAAATACTAAAACTATTTGCCATTGTTATAATAATATAAATTTGTGAAATAAAGTTATTAAAGTTTGATACTAATATATAAATATTACTTATAAATTGTAAGAAAGATTTCATTTTTGTTCGTTATTTAATAAACTTCAGTTTTTGGAATTTATATTTATTGTTGATTAAATCTGTCAGTAATGAAATATTTTAGAATTAAATTTCATTTTTACTTATTTTGTAACTATGGTCAAAAATTTTCTACCTAAAAAAAAAAAAAAAAATTTTCCCATCATTTTTAAAAAATGATATAAATATTGTATAAATATTTGTAATATTTACTACTATAAATAATTGTAAAAGATCTCAAAGTAAAACAATAGCAAATAAATAAGCTTAGAATCATTTAATATCAAATGAATTAAAGTTAATTTTAGGGTGTATTTATTATTTTACTGATTTAAAAGTAAATGAAAAAATAATTCTGTTTTGATTAAAATCTTTAGGTGTATAGTAAACAAAGATATATTTCTCACAAACAAAATAAATTAATCTTAAATAATTATTTCTTTTTAGTCTCGTGATGAATATTTTATTAAATCAGGTGACAACATTTCTTATTTCTTTGAAGAAGGTGCTGTTGATCAAGAAGGTTTGTCAGTTTTCTTTTTCTTATACTTTCAAATTCGAACATGATATCAAAATTTTAGTAAATGAGCTTAAATTATCTTGTAAATCTTTTTAACAAGAAACAGATGATGACGAGACATGTTCTTTTTTTATTTTACAATGTCTCCATTTCCATCCATTTCTTTCTTCAATATCAATGTTGATAATTATCTTTTTCTTCATATCTGGGATTTAATATTCATTTGGAAAAAAGGTTAAATAAAGTAAAGAAATTTTCATTGAATACTTTTCCACTTAATTTCTTATAACTTATTCCTTAGAAAAGTGATTAAAGAAAAATATTTTACATAAATCATATAATATTGTATGATGAATCTGGAAGTTCTTCTAAGAATTTTCTGTCCTTCAAAATGTTGACATTCATGGCACTTAGTGTGGTACATTTTGAATTATTTTTTCATACTTATTGTTCTTCATATATTTTTTACTTATCTTTTGGAAAGCAATGAGGAATTATTTAATTGAATAAAATATTAAATAAAAATTATTTTTTTCATTATAGTGTCAAAGCTCTAAGCTTTCCCATCTTCCCCATACAAATTTTTTTTTTTTTTTTACGTTTTTAAAATCTATTACTTAGTGTAACCTTTCACCCCTATCCGTTTTTGTTATTTTTGTTTTTCATTGAAAAACAATCAAAATACTTATTTATTTCTGTGTTGATTTTGTCTTGTTGGTTAGAGCTTCAGTTTGACTGTCAGAGTAGACTGGTCTTATTTACCACATTATCAGGAACTATTTTATTCTAACCTTGACTTAAAAGATCCAAAAATCAATGTATTTTAAATTTGCTACATGAAAAAGTACCTTAAATTATCAACTAATATATATAAGAACTGATATAATTTTTATTTTCTGTCACATCCTGTTTAATTTCCTTACAATTTTGTAATGCTTTAATAATTTTTTTTGTTTGCTTCGTTGAAAGTTTTTTCTTTCTTTTTTTTTTTTAATGTGGAATGTTAACATGTTTCTATGTTTTAAAATAGTTACCTATTTTATTAAGTTAACATTAAAAATGCCTTAATAGTAAATTTTTAATATATAAAGAGTGATTTATAAAATATCCATTTTATTTTAGTTTTTATTACTATTTAAGTGGCTATTGATTGTAGATATTGCTCTATTTGTTGATATTATGTAGACTCTCTAAAATCTTTTTTTGACATTATATAAAATGAAAATTGTTAAATAGCAAACTATGTTGCCTTTTATAAGTTGAAGAATTTTTTTATAATCTTAGAAAATATATTTGTAAAAATAATAGCTCATAGTAAACAATTTGTTATCATAAGTAATATCTTATTGTTTTAATAAATAAATATTATTGTTTTAAGCTTTCATTAAAGTTGGTATATTTGCTTTGATTTATAGCTTAAAATTTGCATGTGCATTTGAAATTAGTATTTTCACAGTATAAATTATTTCATAATTTTTAGAATAATATGATATAATTATATCCAAAATAAAATTAATGCAATATCCTTTCGTTTATGAATACAATTTATTTTTATGTACGTTAAATATAATTTATAAATAATTTAATTAATATATATTTAATACTGTCTTTACAGTAAATATCTAAGAGTCATTTTAAAATTATTTATAAACACATCATTTAATAAACAATATGAAATTAAAAATATGTACTTTGAAAATAGCTATGAAATCTCTTTCGTAAAATATATGAAAAACTTTTCTAGTAATTCATAAACTGTATGGGATTATTTCTATATTCTGTATATACTTACAAAAATATCAGTCATAAAATAGTACTTAATTCATTGAAATATTTAGATTAAATTTACAAAAAATATTAAGTCTATTTTATTTTAATTTTACAGAAGAATTGTATCTTTTTTTCTACCTAGTATTTCTTTTTTTTTTTTTCTTTTTTTTTTTTTTTGTTGCTAATATTATTTCAAGTTAATTTTGCCTTTTTCTCGATATTAATATATATACATATGTATGTAATATAGTTACTTATTTAATAGTAAAATATTAAAAAATTTCATGTATTTTACATTATTTATTTTGTTTATCATTTGAATTATTTATTTATTTGAATTATTATAAATTAATTTTAAATGATATGCTATATTGGAGCTTTATTAAGTTAAAGAAACTTGCTAATATGTCATTCTTTTTCATTTTATATATTTCTCATGAATATTTTTAGGAAATCTTGTTGTGGATAAGGAGAAAGCTTTGAACAAAATTGGACATGGTAATTCAAATAATTTACTAATTTTTGTGGATTGTTATTTCTTACATTCTTGATATTATATGTCTTATAACCTTTTGAACTTTTTATTCTTATATTTCAGCTTTACATTGGTTAAACCCTTATTTTAAAAGTATCACATTCAGTGAAAAAATTAAGGTAAGTAATTTTTTGCATTTTTTTCTTTCAACCATTTTAATTGACAATCAGTTCAATCTTATATTATAATTGCTATATGGTGCATTATAAGTAAAGTCTTAACTTATTAAATTTAACTCATTGAATTTTATTTTGTTAACTTTTATGACTACAAATTTCTGCAGTGTAAGTAAAATCATCCGGAAAATATATTTCTTCTTCACTGGTAAAACAAAAACCCGATTATAATGAGTTGCTCATTGATTAATGAATTTATTTCAAATTATCTAAATTAAATAAGAAGCTTAAATATTTTCTAAATATTTATTTAAGATTTTTAAATATTATAACTTAAAAATTTAAGTGCATTTTATCATAAGGGAAAATTGATCTAAAATTATTGAAAACTATGATTATATGAATTCTGAGAACAGCTAAATGAATTTACTTACTTTTAATGAAGTGAGTAAACAAAATAATTGTACCAACATGACTTGATTACCATTAATAATAGTTATTCTAAGTAAGTAGTTATAATTTGTCTTTTAGAAAGGAATTCATGAATTATTTAGCTAAATAAACAATATTAATTCCTCCTAATTGTAATTATTTTAAAATTTTCAAGAAATATATTTCCATTAATACAAATTAAAAAATCACAATTCTTTCTATATATATATTAAAGAATAAGATAGTAAAATCAAAATGTGTAATAGTGAATGCATTTTATATTATATTTAAATTCAAACAAAGTACAGTTCGATTTATATATTTTTTTAATATATTTTGTTATTTCCAAACAATTTTTATTGCATAGAACTTCTACACTTGACACTTCTATATATTAATAATTATATTCAATAAGTAACGATTTCAGTTATTTTACATGATAATTATATATTTTAAAGAAAATATCAATTTAAAAAATTAAAGTAAAAAAAAAAAAAAAAAAAAAAAAAAAATCAAAAAGAATAAAACAATTTTTTCATACTTGGGGAAATGAAAAAATGAGCAAAGTATGTTTCAAAAGTAAAATAGTTATTGGAAACTGTAAACTATAATGGAACAAATGATAGATTAAATTCTGAATTAGTTGACTACTTTCGTTGAAATGATTTTCAGTGGAGTACTGCTTAAGAGTTTAACTTTTAAAATAACATTTTTTATTTATTTAATTTTTGTAGAATAATTTTAATTTAAAATAATCATTGTAAAATTTTAATTTTAACCTTGAAAACTATTATTTTAAAATTGTATCAAATTATATGTAAACCTAACTAAGACATTACAAATAAATTCCATTAAGAATATTATCTGTTTCAATCACATTTCCGTTTATTAAATATGTTAAATTCAATTATTTTTTTAATGTTAGGCAATAGTAAGAAAACTTCAATATGAAGATCCAGTTGTTGTGCAAAGTATGGTTATATTTAAGGTGAGTTATAGACCTTTAAATTTGGATGAAATTTAATGATGGAAATATTATTTTATATTCATGGAAATTAGTTTTAAGTACTTGTAAATTTATTTTATGTTTCAAATAAGGTCTGCAATTAATTAAATGTAGACATTTGATTAAGTTATACTTGGTTGAGAAATACTAATGTCTTTGCATTTTTTTCAAACAGTACTTTGTTAAGTTGTGTCCATTAATTTTAGCAAAATAATATTTTATACAAATTAGAGCAAAGCAAGTAATTATGCAAAAAAAGATGCGAAGACGAGGGTGCCATCCCAGGTGCTACTTTGTCACGTGGCCCTGGTTCAAAATTGTAAGGTGATGAGTAAGTTTTCCAAATACGTTAGCCGTAAGGCAAAGTCCGAGTCAACCTCTATGTATATATGTTTATGCAATTTATGGGAAAGAAGACACTTTATATTGTTAATTATTATTTTAATATCCATTTACTTTATTTAAGATTGAGCGATTGGTTAAATTAATGAGGAAATATTTAAGGTTAAGATTTTTTAATTTACAGTTTGAACTGTCACTGAAAACTAATATGTTTATTTCTACCATGATTTAGATTTTAGTTACTATATTAAAAGTGTTAATTTTATTAAAGTTTTTAAATTCCATTTTGTACTGTATATAAAATTATTTAAGAGAGATATAATTGTATTTGTTGTTTATTCAGAGAATATTAAATGTTTAAAATTTTAGTTGTTAATTAAAATGAGAAAAATTTGTTCAAAAATACTCGTTCAATTAGGGACCATTTATCAGAAATAATATGTGCTTAATTTTTAATCCAAAGTATATTAATGTTGATTTCAATGTATATCATATGTTATGGAATTATAATTAAAGTGTTCTTAATGGTTATATACTGTATTCAATAAAATTCAAACCAAAATAGAAAATAATTCATTGAAATGTTTCTTAGATTAAAGCTGTAAGAAATACATTTAAAAGATATATATATATTCAGTGCATAAATTTATAAGAAATTTAGGAAATTGCTTTTTTCCAAGATTATTTGTATTTTTTCTCATTTTGCATTTAACAAAAAGGTAAATTAATAAAAGTAAGATTCATTCTCACCACTAATTTTTTTAAAAATTTTTTTAAGATAATAGCAAAACATTTTAATAAATAGAGATAGATAAAGTAAACTATTTTAATAAATAGAGATAGATAAAGTAAACTATTTTTTCTTTTTGCCTTTGTGTGTTATTCTGAGGAAAAGAATAAATTCTCATTAGAAATTTTGCTTTTAATTTGAACTTTTTAAATTGATAGTCTACTTTGACTCAGTTTACTTTAATAAACAATAGTATTTTTATCTGATTAATTTTTTAATAAAATTTATTGTTTATTATATCTTGAATGAGTTTTTTTCCCCCCATTTACTATTTTTCTTTTCTTTTTTATTTATTTTAATTTTGCTTCTGAATAAAATTGCTAACAAAAGTTTTTATGAATCTTTTATTCTTAGTTGAGATTATTGAGAGTATTTACGTTTCATGTGCTTGTTTGATTTGTAAAATGTAGTGTTAAACATTTCAATCTTTTTTATGGTTGCTGTATTTTATTTAAATAATTATAATGTATAATTATTTTAAAACAAAGAATTAAAAAATTAGTCAGAAACTTTAGCATTTCTTAATTTAATAAGTGTTGTTTTTACATTATTTTAAGTCATCTTCAATTTAAAATTTCTTCAACATTGTAAAAATTAAAATATCTATTGTAACTATGTAATTTATTAGTTTTTATAAATAAGTACCATGTTTATAATAAAAATGAGGCTTTCTTAAATTTTTATTAGTAAATAAATATCTGTTAATCTGTAACAACATAAATCATTACTTGTTTATAGTGTTTTTTGGGGATATTATTTTATCTTATCTTATTTTTTTGTGTGTTGAAATAAATGTGTTAAAGAAATACAATTTTAAAGTCAATAGAATAGTTTTTTTTTTTTTTTTTTTTTTATGAAAGCGAACAAGAAGAATGCTTCATAAGTCGGAAACTTTGAAATTTTAGAAATTACAACTTTATATGCTTCAAAATAAACAATGATATTTTTTGCAAAATTTTCTAATGTGTAATTTTTTGCTTACTATTTTTGGTATTTGAATTTTTTTATAAAATATAATATGTGAACATTATTCTAATAGAATTACTTATATGCAATGAAATAAATTTACATAAGACAATAAAAAAAGATATTCTTTAATTGTAAGGAATCATTTAATGGGAGATTTTTTTTTCCATTTCATGTCTCTTTACAATCTGAATGATATCTATTCTTAACACTTTTTCCATGTAATTCATAAAACAACTTTAAAAAACACTTCTAAAGATAAAAAAAGTACTTTTTTGTAGTAAATGTCCACATGTTAATCAAAATGGTTGAATATATGTTTCTTTTCCAGTGGTTTGCTCCATTAACAAGTTATTTTATTTTTTATTAAGTATTATTTGTTAAAATATAAGTGTTTTAATATTAAAATAATTAATGTTAAAATTTTATAAAATTTAATTAATATTTTAATTTAGATTGAAAGAGAAATTTCTAGTTACAAAATATTATAGTGATTTTTTCTATTTTTAAAAAATTAAATTTCAGCAAATTTAGTTTTCTAATTAATTTAATAGATATGTATCTAAACTTGTTGAATCAAATTCATTTATACTTTTTAAGGGTATAACAATTTTCTTAGAAAAAAATGAACTGAGTAGTTGCAGCTTTGTATGTTGCAGTTGCCAAATTTTTAAGATTTCTATTTCAAAATCTGTGAAATCATGTTGTAAAAATCATCCAAACTATTGTTTGAACTGCCGTTTTAACTATATTAATACTGAAAACTATTTCCTTTTTATCATGTAATAAAATTCTATTATGAAAATGTTATAATAGCTAATTTCTATTTTAAAAACTTCTATAATGTATTTTCTAAATTAAACAAATTATGTGAGTTATATGATGTAATGTAAATTGCGTGTGTGTGCTTATGTAATGTAAATTAAATTGCATGCCTCATTTTAAGTTAATCATTAATGTAATTCCTCTTTCCAAATTAATATAATTTTTACTATAAATTAGGGAATTTGGTTTCAAACTGAAACAAGTGAATATATTTTCATATTTTAAATTACTTAAAATGAAACGGTTTTCTTCTCTAAATAGCAACATTTTAAGAATTTGGTCATTTATACTTTATATTATTTTTTATTTCTCAACATCTGTAATTATTTAATAAACAATAATTTTATTGTTCTTCTTTATTGGCACTGCAGCACATTGTGAGCCTTAGTCTGCTGCACAATATCTATCCAAACAGCTCTGTCCCTGACTTTGATTTTCCACTTGATGACCTTTAAGGTCATTCAAAATATCATCAAGTCATATTTTCTTTGGTCACTTGCACGTGGGCTTTCAATGCAAGATCTTAACCTCTTGGTTATCAAGCGATCTTACATTGTGCATAAGCCATGAAAGTCTTTGTGCTTTGATGAATCTTAACATATTTTTTATGATTGATAAGAGCTTCCAATTCATTGTAGATTTTAATTCTCCAACAATTATTATTTAACTATTATGCCCTAAATTTTTTTCTAAGTATTTTCTGTTCAAAAATTAGTAACTTATTTATATCTTTTTTTATTGTTAGAAAGTATAACACTTCCTTTTATTTATATTTTAAATTAGCTTGTTTTATAATATTTCTGTTTGAAACACTAATAAAAAATAAGACATTTAGATCTATTTTTTTATATTTATTTAAGTATAATAATTTAGTGAATATATTTTATTTGTTTTCAAAAATTTTCTTTATTTTTGTATTAATTTTTTTAATTGAAAATATTGAATATAATTATGGATATTTTTTTCAGCATCCTGAAATTGGTGGTGAAGGTAATTTCTTAGTTATTCTTTGTAAATCTTATAATGATTATAAAAAAATTATTTGTTTACAATTTAATTCAAATTATTATTTAGTCACTCCTCATCAAGACTCAACATTTCTCTATACTGAACCTCCCAGTGCTATAGGAATATGGCTCCCTTTAGTTGACATAACTTTGGAGAATGGATGCTTGTGGTTTATACCTGGTTCTCATAAAGGTAAATTATTAATATAAAGAATTCAAAAAAAATATTTTATGGATAATAGTATTTGAAAAAGTTACTGAAAACAGCTAAGCATTTTATAATCAATAAGAAAATCAACTACCACAACAATGTTTTCTGTTAGTTCTTAAAACAAAACAAGATCCTGTTTCTAGTATGTAATTGAGTTGGCATTAAAATTACTATTTATATACATTTTATTACAAAAAAATTTGTTATCTCGAATTTGTAGATATCAATCCTTAAAATCACTCAAAAAAGTAGTGAATTTTAGATGCATATAGTCATCTCAGTATAAAAATATCAAAAGTAAATTTAGCAAAGAAATCAAATCTGCAATTCTTTAACTGTAATGAAGTTACAAATTATTGCTTTGTTTGTAAATGCCAAATTTTAATTTTGTCTAAAGATGAAAAAAAAAAAAAAAAAAAGCTTCAGAACATAAACGTATATGTAGAAAATTTGTTGATGAAACAATGATCAACCTGTTGAGAAAGCTGATTTCTCAACATGTTTTATCAGAATAAGATTTAGTGATATGTAAGAACATTGTATATATAGAGTTGATCAATATTTGGATAAACTATATAGTGCTCATATTTATTATCAAATTGATTTGTTTGTATAAGTGGAAACAGTAGCTGCGCAAAATTTTGTGTTACCTGTATGCTGCTACAAAATATCTCGTAGCTTTAACAAATGTCATCAGACTATTAAACCGTGTGTTATACCAACCATTTTGTTTTAAACATATCAAAAATTGTTATAAAATATCACATTGAATAATTGATTTATCAATCCACATATTATGCATGTTGTAATCATCAGGGGAGAAAAAGAAGATTGCTAGAAAATACATCACTGATTCAGACATAATTTCTTCAGACAATATGGTCTATTTTGAAAGGAACCTTTAATGTCAACTCAGGAACATTAAATTTTCTTAGGATGGTGGCACAGCTGATTATATCTCTCTTATTTACTTTCGACTGAATAATTATGTTGTTTTAACAAATATGCCGATGGACATGACTTTTCTGATGATTAACTTCTCAGGGTCCTGAAATTATGTTTTTGAAATTGGAGAACTGTTTGCAGCTTTGTCAAATTTATTATAAAGAGCTCTTATCTTATTATAAAGAGCATATGGTGGATCAGCTTTAATTAACCACAATTTCAAATATTGGATCTTTTATATACACAATTTAAATACTTAATGCATAAGATTATTGATGCTGAAATTATAATTTGCATAATTTCAGCTTGTTTTTAACAAGAAGATAAATGTTCACATATAAAAAATTCAAATTTTTCATCAGATGCATCAATCTAATATGTATTTATGAAATATGAAAGTTTATGTGAGATATACTTAATGAATCATTCTGTTTCAGTGAAATCCTTCCAAATTCGTTCTTTGAGGTTAAAAAAAATGATTATTAAAATGGAAACATTAGTAATCAACAAAGTAAAAAATGCTTATAGAGGTGATCATAAAAATAGAAGTCTTTCATACAGAATCCATATTCTCCACAAATCATTATTACACAATAAGTAAAAGAATTGCATTTTTTTTATTTATTGTGCAATAATATCAAGTGAATTTTATCGAATTTGAAAATTTCAATTAAATTCAAAGCTAAAATAATATAATTTCATCTATATTGTAGAAAGTGACAATAGAAGAATGTTTTCTTGGGAAAAATAAAAATTTTGCAAGTTTCAACCCCAGAACAAGGCAAAATATTGTCATTTCATGTAATTGCTAATAAGATAATTTCTTCAAGTGTTCAACAATTATCATTTGTTGATCATATTGAAAATAAAAAAAAATTGCATTAGGTTTTTCAGTTATTTTGCATGCCATATGTCTATTTTTCTCTGTCTGATAATCAATTTCAAGCCTCTATCCTAAGCTTGATATCAGATTATAAGCAATCAAATTGATCAATCATAATGATGTCTGTTAAAGTGAAATATGAGTGATTATCAGTATATAATTTATTATTCAGAATATTAGTTTTGTAGCTGGTAATGGTATTTTTACTGTCTCTTGGATATGATTTTTTTTTTTTTTAACTGTTATTAGTGAATAAAATATTTGTAATTTTTCTATTATTGAATTCATGTACAAAAACACTTTTTGTTTGCACTCACACATGTATATTTGCATATATATATAATTTTCACTTTGAAAATAATTTCTAAATTATATCATTTTTTAAAAGGTAGAATTTATCAAAGATTTATAAGAAATCCAGATGGTAAACCACTTTTATTGCTGAAAGGTGAAATGCCAAAATTTGAGAGCTCATCATATGTACCAGCGGTTGTCAATAAAGGTATTATTGTTATTTTTTTAGATTATTTATTCTAAAATCTTCTATATAATATATCTTCTTTTTGGAAAAGGTACTTTAGAAAAATTTAAAATTTAAAGAATTAGTTAACTTTATCAAATTGTTTTTCAGTTCATTTAATGTAGCTAATGTTAATATTCTTTTATAATATTTATATAGCTATAATTCTCTGATTTTTTTTACTATTGTTATTACTGATAATCATTTCATTGTAATCACCTATTATTATAAGTAATTTAAATCTGTATTGCATTCATTATAGTTATACTTATAGTTTTCTAACTAATATATTTCATTATTGTTAAAAATAGAATAAAGGAGAAAACAACTAGTACATGGTGCGTCTAACATTAATTTTGAAAAATCAGTTTATTTACATAACAAACTGTAGAATCTCTTATTTCCAGGAATTTTTCCTGAGGTATTCTCTGAATTTTACAGTTTCCTAAAGAATATTTTCATAAAAATGTAAAATTCAAATAAAAATCTAAGTTGAACAAAAATCTTATTATTATTGGATTTAAATTTTAAAATATTGTGTTTAAATAACATTTAACTTATTTCCAAAATACTAAGCATAATTCTTTTCTATGAAACTAACCTTTCATAACTGGTTTATTGGCAGACAGTGGCTTCAACAAAAACTTTCTCCACTTCACAATACTTCAAAGATTTTTCATAATATTCAAGGACAAAATTCTGATACTAAATAAAAAGTAATTCATTAATTATTAATTGCTACTATCATTTTAAACAAAATTTAATTTAAAATTCTTATACAATGGTTTTTATTGTAAGATTAAAAAACTGTCTAATTTACCATTGTGAAAAAATAATAATAAAAGCTATTTCCCAATCATATTTTTAAAACTTTTTAGATTTTCTATAAAACTAGTTTACTTAGTTATTTGAAATAATTTACATACATTGTTTAAAAATTTTTTAATTTTTATATTGTTATTACTCATTATTTTCACTTTGCATTTTTGCCAGTAAATTAGAGCATTTTGTTTTGGCACATGATGTACAATAACTAATATTCTTAAAAACATGCTTAACCTTAATTCTATGATTGAATGATTTGTAAGCTATAAATAATCTACAATTGAGTTTGTTAGTTTTTTATTTTAAAGTATCTATTTGATAAAGACAAAAAATGTAATATAATTTGATTTATTTTTTAATAATTCTATTTTAAATTTAAACAACAATTCCTATTGTTTTTTAATAAGTATTTCTAATGACACATAATGACATAATTGAATTAGCAATTTTGTTAATTCAGTTCTGTCATTATGTGCCTAAAAAAAACTTCTTAAGTGTTAATATTCAGGAAGAACACATTAAAGGTAATTCATATGTATTACCACAAAAAAATAATTTAAAGCAATCCAAATTTCATTCAATTGAATTTATAAAAGTCAATTTCTGAGGAGAAAGAAAAAGGTTTGTTTTAATGCTTGATTGTAGATGCTTGAAAATCCGATGAAATACCTAAATTATAAAGTCTAAACTAATTTTAAATATTATAAACTAATTAAATGAGTTTTCTTTGTAAACAATCATGGAAAAATTTATTTCCTCTTTTAAGATTTATCTCATTAATTGCTTTTCAAATGTACCACAAATTTAATATTAGATTTTAATACCTGTTAATAGTTTAATTTATTATTTATAGTTATTAAAATCAAGCTTTTACTGATATTCAACAAAATATTTCTTATAATATGTGTGCTTATATTAAATATATATAAATTTAATTTATTAAAAAGCCATAGTTTCCAATTTTAGACAAATTTATAATTAAATATTTTTTAATCGATGGGAAAATTATTTGATTTAAAAACATATTTCTTTTTAATTTTATTAATTTGTTGTATTTTAACTCTTATCTAATCAAATAATCTGTATGGTGTCTGAAAATGTTGTAAATATTCAAATGTTATATTCAATGTAACAAAAATAAATCAAATGTTTTATTTACATGAAAAAATTTATTTAAGAATATAATTTTATTATATTTATATATAATGAAATTAAATTTAGAAAATATTTTAAAGGTTATGAATATTGATTTGTAAGTTTCCAGATGAATTTATAATTTTTTATATAAGATATTAAAGTAATGTAAATTTTTCATGTGAATTATCAGCTAAGAATAATTAATAAATTCTATTTTTTAGGTGACTGTGTTATTATTCATGGATCTATCATACACAAAAGTGGAAAGAATCTTTCAAATAAGTCAAGACCTATTTATACTTTCCATATAACTGAGCAGAAAGGGACAGAATACAGCAAAGAAAACTGGTAAATGAATATAAATTTTCAATTATATAAATGTATTAAAACAAATTTAAACAAATTATTTTTAATTGAGTGCAAAATTCAAAATTGATTCAATTAAATAAATAGTTAAAAATAGTTTATTATCTTTCAAATATTCACAAATTTACTTTAGGAATTTTAAATTTATATATATTAGATAAGAACAAAAATCTAACTTTATTTCTAACAGTAAAGTTATTATAACAAAAAGTTAGTTATAACAGAAAAACTTTACTGTTATAACTAACTTTATTTATAACAATAAAGTTTTTCATAACATTTTGTGACTTAAATAAAATTACAAAATTTTTTTATAATTTTTATAACATTTTTCTATAACAGTCTTTAATTAAATATGAAATTTAAAGAGATAAATAACAGTTTTTGATAATATACATGATTTGACATTTAAATATGGGAAACTTCATAACTTATGAAATATAATTCTCACAAATGATTTTGATATTTAAAATTTTTATTAAGAAATTTATATCATATCTGATGCATAAGATGTTAGAGTTATTCAGTTGAGTAAATCTCCCATTCTATGAATTAAACATGATATTTACCTAAAATCTTCTTTTATATTGTTTCTTGTGAGAAATAAATTTTATAACTCAAATTAATATCATCTGTCAAATCATAAATATTTCCTAATTTAATTCATAGTTTGAAAGACATTCTGTGGACTGATTCAGCCATCTTCATAGTTTTTTTTACAACTTTTTTTTTTTATCTGCTCATCAATTTTTTACGAAATTTACAAGTTTACATTGTTTGTTAGTGTTTTTCAAATTTTTCTATAATTTAAAATTTTTTATTAAATAATGAAAATTTTATTTTTATTTATTGAACAAAATTAATTTTATTTATTACATATTAATTTTTCAGAATTATTTTTATCACATTTGTTCATTATTTTTCAAATTATTTTAAGTAGATTTTAAACATCTAATAAAAAACTTTTAAGAAAAATATTGTACTTGATTCAAAAATAATCATTTGAAAATTCAGGATCAAAACTTTCTGTATTAAAACTTTTTTGTAAGCTTACTTGAATTGATTATAAAAATTCTGTATCTTTTATTGACATTTATAACAAACAAGTTATG
>JAPDSC010014852.1:8428-32502 GCA_026290005.1 Latrodectus geometricus | reverse complement strand
TAAATTTTTACCAATATAATATACATACCAACCATATTATAAAAATTACATAATATAATAATATACTTATATAAGTATTAAGACAATATAATGAAAAGCATTATTCTTTAACTGACAGCCGTGGAAAAGTACTTTTCTTTAAAATAGGAAGCATGGTTGAAATTGGATGAAAAGTTTTCACCCATTAACAAAACAACGGAAACTTTTCTTCTGAAATCCTGTTTCGCTGCGACTTTTTTCCCCATTACATACCAATCACATTTCATATTCACTTACGCTTTCAAGTTAAAAATAAATTGTCTCTAAGAAAAGGAGTCTTTTATTTTGTGCCGCATGATCGAAAAAGTGTTTAATAAAAGTTTCGATACAGTGTTATGTCAAAAATAATTTCTATGAGTAGCATAGAATATTTATAATTTCTTAACTTATTTTCAATATAAGTTTTTGTTAATATTAGCTCACGAAATAATTGCATTCAAAATTTTTGTAAAACTACATAGGTAAGAATTTCAATTTAATGTAAAATATTGTAATGCCTCATTTTAGATTTTGCAGAATTAGGTTTTTATTAACATAGTGAAAAATAGTTTAGTATATAATTGAAAAATGAGTTTTAACAAGAAAATAAAATAATTAATTAAATTATTAAAAATTTATGAAATTTTATTAAATTAAAAATATAGAAATATAACAGAAAACAAAAAATATCTTCTGGACAAATTATAAAATTACTATATATGACGTATTTTTTTTATCTTATTTAAATATGCAAGGGAATACCCTATTTAATTTTTTGTATCACGTTTGATTTTCATGCAAGTTAAAATGCTCAAGTGCAATGTTTCGTGAATATGTTTTAAATTTAAAATAACTGATACAGAAGAGTTTTATGTATGTCTAAAATTCTATCTAAAAGAATTTTGAATGCTGAATTCAATGCTCTTCTGTAAATGCCTTTCCTTAATCTGCAAAAAGGATAAAAAAATACACGAAATATTTAAATCCGTCATATGTTTTTAATAATGAGATTTCTAGAAATGATTTTATTTTATTACAATCATCTGTAAATTTCTAAGGAAATACAAATTGAAATTTTACAGGAAATATCAGAAAATTTAGATGCTTGTTCATCTGCCAGTTTTCAGTAATTTTTATATTAGATTTAATACATCGATTGTGTAAACAAATTTAATATATAAAGTATAAAAATTTCCTTATCTTAAATAATGTATATTTGGTTTCTCGATATAACAAACTACTTTTAAATACATTTCACATCTTTTTAAAGACAGTTAAGTGTTAAGCTCATTACTAATGTATGGAAATCACCAACGAACTATTTAAAAAAATTATAAAACATTTGGTTGAATCTAGCTTTACAGTTTAACAGTTTTTAACACACACACGTGTGTGTTAAAAATATTACATAAATATAAACATAACATAAATTATTTTAAATATTTGTTCTTATTGAACTTTATTATATTATTTACCACATGCATGTAACCTATGAGAAATTTGAACAACATTGTTATATTGATTCAAATACTTTCTTTATTGTCTTTTTATGATGTCTTGTAAGTGGTTGTGTTTTTATTTTATGGCTTTTTTTGTACAGATTTATAACTTTTTCTTGAACGTGTAACATTGCTAGATTGGCGTTTACGTATATAGGCTCCTTTAGCAAAGTTCTCCAGGATTTCATACGGACTGCAACTTAATAAACAGTTCTTAAAAAATATGTAATAATGCATTAGTATTATGTGATAATACTTTATTAGTTTCCTGCATTTTTCTTTAATTCTATCAATTTTATTTCCAATTTCATAGATGATTTATATTATTCATAAGTACTCGAATCTGCCTCTAAGAGTGATTTTTGTTTTAAAAAAAACTGAATATTTATTTACAGGTCAATTTAATCTGTAATAATAAAACGGTCGTGACTCAAATAACTATATTTTATGTAATGAATACAAACTTCTAAATCGACATGCACCATGAGTTGAAAGTTCATCATTATGTTCTGAAACAAATCTAGCTTCAATAACGTTTATAACTTCTCAGGGATTTTGAAATTTCCAAAGATGTTATAAGAGTTCCTAAAGTTAATTAATTTGGAAAATGTTTCAATAAGGTCAAAAGCTTATAGCCAAACAATGTAGTTATAAAAAAAAAACAAGAAAATTTATAGTCCTTGATATGGGTAATCCTTGATTTTTGGGAGAATATTTTAACACCAAGATAGGCATTAAAATGTAAATAACGAATTAATAACCCTAAAACTATTTTAGTTAAAGCGCTGAAAATATAAGGCTTACCAGAAATTCATTTTATAACCAAATGTTTTACTCAATCAAGAAATATTTTATTCTACACCAAACCAAATTTAGATATTCGTTTCACTTTTGCTATTGGATTCATAAGTGAAAAGAATATTCATATATTATATTGTTTATTACAATAAAAGATATAAAAAGTTATTATTCGCTTATATGGTATTCCTTTTATGCAATAATAAATAATTTTATAAACTATTGTAATTGATAGCCTTTCACCAATTAATCTCAATGCTATAGCAGAGTTTCTACTTTAAGCGATTAATTCATTAATAAAATTATTTTATGAAATAAATAAAACTCATTGGGTCTTATAAATAAAATACAGTTTCAACGAAATTCAGTTTCAAAATCTATAAGGATCGGGATTAACTTTATTCACAATCTTGAGCTTTTTATTAAATTCAATACTGTCGATTACAATGTAGAAAATAAATTTTATGTAAATTGTTTTTATGTTTCCATTATAAGCTCAATTAGAAAACATGCACATCATTCCTCACTCCTCCGGACAAAAATTGTACGTAACTGGTTGTTACAGTCTTATACAGGACGATAAACACCTTTCACAATTTTAGCCACCCGGCTATCTTTTTCGCCGTTACAAGAGAAAAACGAAAATGTATCAAATTTTCTGTTTGTTGTCTTCCATTTGTAAAATCTTGTACTCATAACTGAATTAATCAAACAAAAAACTGCAAGAGAATATTTTAGTGCCAAATGTCACCTTTCCAATGAGCATAAATTTGAAATTGTTTGATAGGTACCTCACGAGATAGCGATCACTACAGACGTCTTCCAAAAAAATAATGGATAACTTTTTCCCCAACCTAATATTAAGAAATAAAATCATGTTAAACAGAATAATAAACAATAATAACCAAACCCAAAAATATATATATGGAGTTTATATAGCACATAAACACATGCAGTTTATAAGCTACCAAAGTATGTGTAGTATAAAAACTAGAAAAGCTCATGTAATTTAAAAATTAAAAAAAAATATATGTAGTTTAAGAAATACAAGATTGAAGTATTATAAAGTTTTCCTTTCTACAGTTTATCTATTATTACTCGTATTTTTAAAGAGAATTTGATGAATTATTCAGAATCCAAAGTAAGATATTTATAATATCAAAAATGGAGAAAACGAAATAGTTAATATATACATATAATATAATTATATAAACATAGCAGTTAGGAAAATACATTTAAAAAGAGTTTCATAAATTAAAAATTGAAGAAGTTTAATTTAAAATAAGAAAAAAATCTTTCAGAATATTAAAAATTTCTGAGTATCAAAAATACCAAAGTAAAATAAGAAAAATTAAAATGAATACAGTTAAAAAGATTTTAAAAAAAATCATTTTTTTTATTGAAATGAATGTTTTTATTTTAAATATAATTTTTTTAAATATAAAAATTTATTTTAAATATTAAAACATTATAAATAAAAACATTCATTTTTTATTATAAATAATTTATAATTTTAAAACTTTGCGAAAAAGAATGGATTTTATACTTTCTTTTTCCCATCATAAAAAGAAGGAAGTCATGAATTTATTTGCGTAATGATTCTATAAAAAACAATACTCGAATAAACGTGTTTATGACTTTTCACAGTAGAATAACTAATTAAACGGAAACAAAAAACTTGAAAAACGAAAGTTTAATAAAAGAACATAATAAATAATTAAATGTACGTGATGTAAAAAGTTTTAAAACAGTCTGAAATCTGAAAGATAATTAAAAATATCAAACATTGAAATAAGAATAGTAATAAAAGTAGTTCAAATAGTATTAGAAAAAAATCTTTAAAAATGAAAAATAAACTTATTCAAAATTAAAAAGTAATAAAACTTTTCTAATTTAAGTTACCTCTGAGTGAAAAGAAATATAAGCTAAGATAAAAGCCCAAACATTTGAAATAATCATTTTTATGATTATTTCAACAGTCAAGATAGTAAAATAACTGCCTATGTTCATAGTTTTAGAGAGAGAGAGAGAGAGAATGGAAAATTAAAAATATTAAGAAATTATAAAAATATATTCTAAGTACTAACATAGAGAAATAAAATATTAACTTGAGATGTAATATAATAAATAAAAGTCTAGAATATAGTATCTACAATTGTTGAAAAAAAAGGAACAGTTACATAAAACTAAACCGTGAAAAATCAATAAATAAGAATTTAGTTTTTTTTTTTATAAAAAGCTTTAATAAGATTTTCGTCATCATTAGTCATAATAAAAAGAAGTTTAACAGCGAGAATGAATAAAATGGTTTAGCATAAAATTTCAAAGGGTTTCATGGTTACTTGTTGTTGAAATTTAAAAATTAAATAATAAAATGAAAATTTACTCAGTATTAAGTAAAAACATATTTAATTTTCAATTTATCAAAAAACTGTTAACTGAAAATTAAAATATAAATAAGAATTATATTATAAAAAAATCTGATTTAAAAGACTGAAAAGTTTCAATAAAGTCATTATAAGTGGAATTGAAGCGAATACATAATAATTTGGCTGATAATGATATAAACAAAATTTGTCAATTGAAATTTCTATTAAAGCTTAAATGCATTAATGTTCGAGTTAATAGACATTCTGACTTTAAAGTTGAAGTGTGTCTTTTTTTTATCATTTGTTTGATAAAGTTCTAATCATTATTTACCCTGTTTACATTAACATCTAAGTGGTTTTCCCTAGAATAACTCCAATTATTTTTATAAATTTTTATTTTTTATATATTTATATTATATTTATGTGATTTATTACGCAATTATTTTAAATATATTTTTGTGATACTTGATGGTTATGTTGAAATTATGATTAAAAAATTTTCAATGTACCCAATAAACTAATTTACTATTATAAGGTATTTGTGTGGGATTTAATGAATTTAAGTTGCTTGATATTTAAATATAAATAACAAATTTTTAAACTAAAATATTGTTAATTGCTATATCATTAATCGTTGTTCCCATATTTGATTATACAATTTAATGTAATTATGAAATAATTCAAATTTTCTTAGAATTTATACTAAATTATTGAATTGAAAAAGTTAAGCAAATCTAATTTGTTACTTATTTACATGAATAATTTGTTGCTTATTATGAATAATCGGTGGTTACAATTGTTGCTATTTTTCCCAATACACTAGTAACATACCCTAATTATAAATTTTTTTGAGGGAAAATTTATTAGTGCTTATTAATAAGAAAATTTACAATTTGGACAAAAGAGCAACAAAGCAGAATAATTCATTTGAAAGCCAAAATTACCATTAAATTAATTGATAACTTTCTTATGGTCTTATATAATAATTTTCAATAAAGAAAATAAGATTTTTCATGGAAACGAATTAAATTATTCTTATAACCACCATAGAATATAGTCTATATGATGGTTCCAATATATATAATGTGTTTCGAGGTTATGTTTTCAATAATGTGTTTTATGATGTTTCCAGTAAAGTTTATGATGTTGCTTTCAATGGTATTATTTTCAAATTTCATGGCCAAAATATACATTACTAATTTGGAACTAATAGAAAGTTATTCACTGTAAAACTATCAAATATGTAGGTTATTTTATAACTGTCAGTTATTTAGTTTATATGAGTATATTTAAAATTATGTTATTAAATTGAATTCATAGTAACATGTTAAAATTTCCTCTTAATTTGACTTTTTTCACTTCCTACTCTTAATTCACATTCTCTCCATATAAATCATGTTCAAATTGCTAATAAATACTTTTTATTCATCCACTCAAGTTCAAATATTTTTTTTAACTTGTAGTTAAGGACATTTGATGATTATACAGTTGTTTTTTAAAAATTAATTCATTCATTAAATTTAATCAATTAATTTTAGTTTGTTAAGAGATGAAAATACACTATTGTGTAGTAGTGTCATCTGTTAGAGTCAATGGTTACTATCTCTATCTCTACGTTTCTTATATTCTTAATTTCTTTTTGTATTATCTTGTACGTGAGTTTATTACTTTCTATAAAAATTCAATTATGGGTTTTTGAAATAAGTTAGTGAGAAAAATGGAAAGCGTGTAGGTGGGAGATTCTGAGAGAGAATTTTTTTTATATTAAAAGATGAATGAAATTTATTTACTGAGATTTTCTGCAGCATAGTATAATTAAAAATTTGTCTTATATATAGCAGTAATGTGGTAGAGCGTCGGCTTAGAATTTTCATGTTTTCGGATGGAATTTTGTCGAAGTATAAAAATAATAGGAATAAACTAAATAAACAAACTGGATGAACGGTATCGAAACTTGCTTCAATAACGGACAACCCGAAATTTAATAAAGAGTAACTAAAGTGAAATTTTTCTTTGTTGACATAATAGGAATTTATTTAAAAAATTTTTATACATTACTTGTTAAAATAGAAAAATAATAGAAAAGCGGAGATCAAAGAATAATAAATTAATATATGAAAGATATGTTTAAGAAGATGAATGTATTCCCATTATTATATTAAAAATGAATTATTTTATAAAGAAAAAGAAAAGTGAAAGATTAACTATTGTACCATTATCTTGTCATGTTAATAATAGATTTGTTTTTTCCTGGCGAGAAACTCTTGATGTGAGAGCAATTCTTTGAGACAAAATATATTAATTGATGACATTATTTTCAAACAGAATTCAAAACTAATTTTTTGTATTTATGCTTCATAATGCTAGATTAATATAAAAAGCAGGATATTAGTAATATAAAGTATGGCATCTTTTTTTAAAAAATTAATTCAAATCATAACAATAGTTTAATACATTTTTTAATTTTTAAGTTTTTTGGTGATTAAAATTTGTTGTCAATCCGATGTAATTGTTATGCATAATTTAGGGTTGTTGAAATGGAAAGTCTTTAAACATCCGGAAGAATTTTGATATACTCCCCAAAAATTAAGGACCAAATCTTGCAATCTCTACGGACTTTTTAGGGTTGCTGTTTCTTATTTTGGTGGTGCCAATTTAGGTTTTTTGAGCTTTTAGGTTTTTGCTGTTGTCAAATTTAGTATTTTCTTGTATTTTGTACCATTTTTTGAGTTTTTTTTTAAAAGTTTATTAATAATTAATTATTTGTATTTAGTGAGAATTCATATTGGCGAGAAAAAAAAGTCACCAAATTTCCGATTTTGAGGGGGGGGGGTATATCAAAATAGTTCCAAACATCCTTATTACTCTTTATTTTGTGACGTAATAAAAAGTAATAAAATAAACAGTAAAATCCGCTAAAGGTCCTCTAAATTTAAAAATACACCAAAAGGATTAAATATTATCTATCCGTTTATTTAGAAATAGATTCTTAGGTTTCTTTCGTTTATATATATTCTTCTTCATTTTATTTTGAATTTTCCTGGAAAAAGTGTTTTATTTTCATAATTTGCTTTTCCTTTAAAAAACTTTTTTTTATTTGTCATCATCTTTATAAATCTATTTTTCTCTTTTCGTTGCGTAATGATCTTAGTAACGTTTATTATTTTCTTATTTTTAACCATTTGCCAACTAATGTTATAAATGGTGTTCCTGAAATACAATTTCATCTCAAAGTTTAGATAATTTATCTTCAAAATATTGAGCTTAATGATGACATCTAATCAATAAAAATAATTTTAAATTACGTAAGTCATATTCGATGAAAATTTGATTAATATCTTTCGTAATCTAATTATGTTTTCAGATAATATTTTTGATCCCTTTGGAAAAGTTTAATGTAGTTTGATATGTCTCAATATTTTAAAAATTATACTTGTATGAGTTGGCTGAGTTTCATCAGAAAGAAAGAAAGTAAAAAATATTTTAATATTAGAGAGTAAATTAAATTATAAATTTAGTGTTCCCTTAGGATTTCAAAAAATATTTGAAAGAACTATTAGTTAAAATAAAAAAATATTTGTTTTATTCATTGGCTGTATTGCTTGAAATAATGATCGTAATCATTAAAATATGACTCGAAAATGGTTGTTCTATCCTTTATGCTTCTGATTAAATTTCAGTTTCAACAAATTTATTAAAAAAACAAGCACAAATTCTTACTTATATGTTTTTGAAATAAAATATGCAGAATTTCTAAAAGAAAGTCACAATTTTTGCTGCAATTTTAACGCTTGGGGATATATACATTTAGCAATTCCTATTAACTAAGGATTTTCTTTTGCAAAATACTATTGCTAGTTATAAATGATTTCAATAAATATTAAACTATTGGCCATAATTTAAACTATAGCTATGGTGACCAGTTAGGAAAAGCCTCGCGACAGGAAAATAGCGAGACTATACCAACTTAGATAAAAATATGCAGTGTTCGTTAATGGTTGTTTGGGCATCTAAAATAGATCTTGATGGTAATAGCTTCCGAGAAAAGTGATACCTCTGGGAGTGACTGATTAAGTCCATGGGTTTTCTGCTTGGACTTTGCTTCTAAATTAAGAAAATCCAACCACTTTCAAGATTACCGGAGCACATCCACTGAATGCCCTAGTAAATAAGATGATATTAGTTCCACCTATTGTAATGTAAAAAAGCAAAATTCCTTGTGGTTGGGCATTATAGAAAAATATTGAAATGAAAAATATTTTATAGGCAGTTTTGGTTTTTAAGCAAGAACAACCGTATAGGCCCGATAGCTTTTAGTTTAAATTCTTGTTGAATGAAAAGGAATCAACGAAACCTTCTCCGACCAATTAGATGAAATCTGAAATTTTAGAGGATAACTGGATTACTTTTAGAAATTTAATTGTCTTTTCATGGCAATTGTTTTAAAGTTCCAAACAATTTTTTTGTAAATGACTTCAATAAAATTGCAATTTTGGGGCCAATTAATAAGATAAATAGGAGCATTATAAAGATATTAAAAGATAGGGAAACAGTTTATATTCAAAGAACAAAAATACGATAAGAAACATATAATAATTTAGCATCAATTTTACGGGAGAATAATTATTATTTTAAATTAAAATGTTATGAGTTAATAAGAAAAATATCCGTAATAATAAACACAAAATTCAATGAGGAGAATCATTGTTTTCCCATAATCCCAATATAAAGGTTGTGGTTTTTTTTTAATAGAATTACTTCAGAATAGAAATACTAAATTAATTATTTCTTTTTAACCACCTAGTTATTAAATAATTTCAGTTGTATTTTTAGATAGATTTATGTGAAACATTCTCATTTTTGGGCATCATCTCATATAATTCTTTAGAGTACTGTACTTCATTAATCTTTAAATTATATGACAAGTTAATGCATACAAAATAATGCAAGCATACGTGTGTGTGTAATATTGGTACAGACATATAATATTATTATTGTACTGATATATAACATTTACAGAAAACTGTAAGTATTAACTTATAATATTAGCACAGATACACATTACTACACTACTGGCCATTAAAATTGCTACACCAGGAAGAAATGCAGATAACGAAATGATATTTATTGGACAAATATATTATACTAGAAATAACAAGTGATTAAATTTTCAAAACATTTGGTTGGATAGATCCTGAGAAATCAGTACCCAGAACAACCACCTCTGGCAGAAATAACAGCAGTTATACGCCTGGGCATTGAGTCAAACAGAGATTGGATTGCATGTACAGGTGCAGATGCCCATGCAGCTTCAACACGATGCCACAGTTCATCAACCGTCGTCACTGGCGTTGACGAGCCAGTCGCTCGGCAACCATTGACCAGGCGTTTTCTATTGGTGAAAGATCTGGAGAACGTGCTGGCCAGGGCAACAGCCGAACATGTTCCGTATCAAGGAAGGTCCGTACAGTACCGGCAACATGCGGTCGGACATTATCCTACTGAAACGTAGGGTTTCGCAGAGCTCGAATAAAGGGTATAGCCACGGGTCGTAACACACCAGAAATGTAACGTGCACTGTTCAAAGCACCGTCAATGCCAACAAGAGGTGACCGAGACATGTATCTAATGGCATCCCATACCATCACGCCAGGTGATGGGCCAGTATGACGATGACGAATGCACGCTGCCAGTGTGCGTTCATCACGAAGCCACCAAACACGGATGCGACCATCATGATGCTGTACACAGAACCTGGATTCATCTGAAAAGATGACGTCTCACCATTCGTACGCCCAGGTTCGTCTTTGATCACACCATTGAAGGCGCTCTTGTCTATGACGCAGCGTCAAGGGAAACCGCAGCCATGGTCTCCGAGCTGAGAGTCCATGCTGCTGCAAACGTCGTCGAACTGTTCGTGCAGACACTTGTTGTCTTCCAAACGATTCCGTTTCTTGACTCACGGCTCGTGACGTGGTTGCACGTTCCATTACGGCCATGCGGATAATATGCCTGTCTTCTCGGCTGCTAGTGATAGGTGGCCGTTGAGATTCCGCATGGCGTTCCGTATTACCGTCCTGAACCTATCGATTCCATATTCTGCTAACAGTTATTGGATCTCGACCGACGCGAGCAGCAATACTGCGATAAGATAAATCGCAATCCCGGTACGCTACAATTCGACCTTTATCAAAGTCAGAAACGTGCTGGTACGCATTTCTCCTTCTTACACGAGGCATCACAACAACTTTTCTTTAGGCAACAACATTCAAATGCAATTTGTGTATGAGGAACCGGCTGAACAATTTCCTCATTTAAACTCAATGTAGGTGTCGCTACTGGCACCTGCTTTGTCTGAATGCGCTGAAAAGGTAATCATTTGTATATCACAGCACCTTCTTCCTTTCGTATAAATTTTACGTCTGTAGCATGTCACCTTCTTGGTGTAGCAATTTTAAAGGCCAGTAGTGTATTATATATTTTTTCTGACACTTAATACTTAAGAGTACTGTAAGTATTAACTTAAAGTACGTTAATAAACGTTAATTTCTACTTCTATTTCAGTTAATATATAAATATAAAGATTAACTGAAGTATTTCCTTTAATTAAATTTGATTTAAAAAAGTAGTATACTTCAGCTTATTAGTTTTATAAATTTTTAGGGAAGGAAAAAATAAATCGGAGTTTTTATCAACCAATCTTCTATTGGAAATAAGGAATAGAGAAACGCATAAATTAATCTTAAAACTGAGTACGTTAATTTATATAATTAAGATAAAATTTTATTTGATTGAAAAGATTTCGGCACAAAAATATCCAAAATATAAGAAAAAAATTGAATTTTAATTGAAATATACTTATTTCATTTGAATTTGAATGGTTTAACAATTTTGGTACCATGACAATTTTTATTTTATAACTTTTCTATAGGAATTAAAATAAGCAATTTAATAAAAATATTTATTAGCTTGCATTAACATTTTATCTGAATAAAAGGTGAAAAAAACTATTTAAAACAATAATATGTAAACATTATTTCATTAGAAACTCTTCAATATAATACACGGAGACATATATATATATATATAGGAAAATGCTTACGCAGAATATTGTAAAATAGAAACTATTAGTAAATATTTCAGTTACTTTTATGACATCTACATCGATGGGTTTTTTAATTTATTAAACTTTTATAAATAATTTTAACTACAAACATGTGTTTGTTTTCTTTTGGTAATTTAAAACAAAATTAATTTGTTACTTTAAAACTAAATTTCAATTAATTAATTATTTTCATATTTTCTTGAATTTTTAAACACAAATAGCTTTCAACATGCAATAAAGCGTAAAAATAAAGCTTAAATATTTACTATAAAAAATTAAATGCATTTTCTGTTTCAAAATTAATTCACATTTATTACCATTATAATGAGTTTTTTCTTCATTGATTATAATTAAGATAAAAACAAAATTGTGTTTCATTTTTTTAGTTTTCAGAAAGTTATAAAAGAAAATTTTAGCAGTTCACCTTGAAACTTTTATTAATATAATGAACATGGTAATTTCCAAAATTCCTAGGAAATAAATTTTATGTTGAATATAGTTCTTTTCACGAGAAAAAAAAATGGAAGTAGTTGGAATTGGAAATTTTATAAAAGAAATTCGTTTGCATGTTATTAAATTGTTTTTTGACATGAAATGTTTCTTTTATGCTTTTTATAATGTATTATCTGAAAATACATTATTCATTCCTTAACATGAATAATATTCTTTAGCCCACACAGTATAATATTTGTAAATTTCAAATTTATATAGCATAAGATTATTCTTTAATATAAAGCTTCTGAAAACAATGTCTACAGGATATGATATATAAATCATTTATTTCTGTAGACATTTATGTCGTTTATTTCATAAAGCATTTATGTCATTGGCATAATACAAACTTTCATATCAATGTATACATGTAAATATATCTAATATATATTATATTTATATATAAAAACAGTTTTTAACATTTTAATAAGATATCACTAATAAAGACATTATTTCCCAGAAACTATTAAAATTCCATTTAAAATGTAAAGTTGTTTCAAATTTCAGTATTACGAAAGAAAATAACAGTAAAGTGGATTTTTGTGTTGTCTTTTTTATTTTGTTTTTTATTCAAGATGTTAATGGCTCCAGTCAATGGAAGATAGCTTCTCAAACCGATGCTTTGGTCTTAACATATGGAATCGTTTTATTGACAAAATGAACTTCAACAATATTTTTAATTTCAATTCCCAAAGAAATCAAGCCACAGAGACGCACTCGAAGGTCACGTTTTTTACGTACTTGGAACAGTCAACGTTTTACCCACGAAACATTCTTCAAAGTCATTTTGAATTCAAATTGAACGAGTCAATAGGTGAAAATGATGCAATGTTTTCAAAATTATTCATCTATGGTTATATGACTTGTATATTGCTGGAATTCATTGGAAATCACTTAAAACCATGCTTATTTTTGTTTCCTAACAATCAATGTAACGCACAATAAAATCTCTTGGAAATAAAAATATTGGTTTCTACTGAAGAATATTTAAAATATTAGATACTCTATACATGAAGTGTCCAAGATTTAAATTTGATATTGTGTACATAATAAGTTTTTCACAAAAATGCATTAATAACGTGACAAAAGGTTCTTTTAAATTCAGAGATATAAAAGCAAAATTTTCATAAATCAGTACTTCAACTTTCTTGTTATGAAATATTAATGTATATGATGTACAAAAAATATATGCAATTATTTATTGAATAGATACAAACACGTATTATGTTTTATTTATTACTTACATAAACAATCAAATATAATATTTAATGCGCTTTACATGCTACATGAAATAAATTTATCTTTACTTAATGATTAATAAGTATTTATTTTTTAATAGCGGTATCGAAACAAAGAATCTCCAAAAATATATAAAATAATCAATCTCACTAAGATATTTAACAAAATTTTCATTTCGATTGCTCACTGAATAGCTAATCCCACTGACAAATTTATTGTTTTTGATTGGTGGAAAAAATTGTATATTTAGCATTATTAATAAAAACCATTATTTGTTTAACTCACAGACCAATTGTTAGTAAAATAAAGTCACGTACACATGATCTCAACTGTATGTTAAAAATAATTACATATTTTTTCTTTATTTTCTTTGTAACATTGAAAGCTTTTTTGATCACACAGAACATTTCTTTGCCTAATTATTAGAGTATCTTTTTTGTAAATATTCATTCGAGGAAATAATATATATATAATAAATTCAATATTTAATTATATTTAATAAATTCAATCTCATCATTATGGATAATTATATTTGATTATATTTAATAATCTCATTAAATCCATATTGGACAGATTACATCATTTATAAGCAATTAATCCTACAAAAAAGTATTTCTCCATTGAACAAAAATACAGGTGGTTATTAAAACAATAGTAACATCTGGGAATAAAAGTGATATTTTTAAACGTGCTTTATAAGCAGTAAAATATAATTATCAGTTTTTTATAAATAGAAATGCATATATCGTGGTAGTATAAAGCAGCTTTATTAAAATTCCATAAGTCTTAATTTTATTCAGAAGGCAAGTTGTTGGAGCCCATATAGCTGGATTAAGTGTGTTTTTAGTGGCACGTTGTCTAAAATCATGACGGCATATACACAAGACAAACTCGACAAGGCAAAGTAGTTGATGGAAAGGAACTTAGTGAATGAGGCCGAGTGATATTGAATTGGATGGTATTATATCTAAAATGTGAACAACTGCAGTAAAACCGACCAATGCTCAATCAGCATTTAGAATCACCACTGTCAGTAAATACAAATGGAAGGTACTTTCATAGGAGAATTTGCATGGAAATTGGTTTTCTTCAAATTATTTACAACAGGAAACAAATTTCTATGCTATATGTTAAAGATGTTAATACCAAATGTCGTCTTCTGTGGTGTCACACTCACAAAACCTGGCCCACTAAAAAATGGAAAAAAGTAATATTGTTTTATGAATCGTGTTCAATACTTTTTTCGTACAACAGGAAGAATGCACATTTAGGCTCGCACAAGCGTGGGATTTTGATCGTCCACTTCCAACTGCCAAGCATGGAAGTGGATGTATATAAGAAAGATGTAACAGAACAATGCCCTCTAACGGTCAGAACGAACTGACAAATAATGTTCTAAGCTCGAAGACTAGAGAGACTGCTGCTGCTCGGAAATGTCGTTAAGAATTATTTAGTTCTTAAATTATGTTTGTTTTATATTATATAGGGTGTGTTTGTTATTTTTTTCTCTCTGTGGAATATAGATGTTTTTAAATAATAAAAATAATATTTAAAGCTAGCCGTGGTGTAGTTTATTCCTTATACTTATCCCACAGAAGGTGAAAAAGACGAAATTTTCTACTGGACTCTTAATTTAATAATTGTGGAAAGAACTGTATGCTAATGGAATATTTGTCTTACATATTTCTCAGTTAAGAAAACGTAAAAAAATATTTTTAAACTCATTTGTTATTGTGAATTTATTATGAACATTTTTGTAATTTTTCATTCATAAATAAGATGCAGAAAATCAAATAATAAATAATATTTAAAAGTTTGAATATTTCAAGCAATTTTTCATATAAGATTATTTTACCTTCTTTTCTACACATTTACGTTGTCAAATTCACATCAGGGATTTTTAAAAGCATCGAAATTGAAATATTTTTATCACCGCAAAAGTGTCAAAGAATTCTTTTCATGTTAAGGGAAACTTTTTAAGCAAGAGTAATTCTTTCCTTCGTGAATCTTTATTCAATTCTTTTGCCCTGTTGTAGTTTATTATTGTCATGGTAAATGCGTCTTGAAGTATTACATTGAATTTCTTATAAATAAAACATTTTCAGCTTAAATTTTTCAAAAATTGTTTCAATCTTACAGCGATATCCATTAATTATAAACTTGTGAAGCACTGAAGCTGAAAAAAGTATATCAACAATATTTCTAACAGATTTCTTTTTTTTTTATCATTTCCTATATTCTCATAAAATGCTTCTCAAAATTTAAAAAATTGCTACAATTTCAAAAGAAATTTTTTTCAAAAAAAATTTTCTTTATGTTGTTACATATTTCCCAAACAATTTGTAATAAAAATTTAAACAAACGAAATTATCAACTATAATGCAATTTATTGTTTTAGTTTTAATGAAACATTTTGAATTTTATTTTTTAATATTTTAGAATAAATTTTATTTCAAACAGCATGTAGAAAACATTTTTTCTACTACTTAATTGTTATACTTAATTGCTAATAGTTAGATATAAATAATAATAATCATATATTAAATAAACGGTTTCAACATCTTCAAACAAAGGGAAAACGCTTAAAAAAAACAAGGAACAGAAAAAACAAAGAGTTAATAAATATACCCCAATAAAATGTAAATACATGAACCTGCGTAAAAAAATAAAAAATTATAAAATATTTAATAAAGATATTTAATATATTTAAAATAGAAAGTACTTAAAATGTGCTGGAGTAAGAAAATAGATTTAAAACAGAAAAATTAACTTACTGGAAATTGATATTATAATAAGCTTTTGTAATTTATAACTTATATCAAATTGAAATAAATAATAGGATATAAGACCAATGATTGCTGTAACCATTGTTTTAGATACAGTCGCAGTTAAAAAGTGAATTAGTTGGATATTGTTATAGTGTTTGAACGAAAAATTAAAAAATAAGGAATTATATAGTTATTAAAATGGAGAAAAACCATTTATAAAAAATCACATAAATATTTTGGTGAAATAAATAAGTCTAGGACTTCAACTAAACCGTGAAAAACTCAGTAAGAAGAAAAACTTTATTTTTAAAAAGCCCTAGTAATCCTATTTTCGTAATGATAACCAATAATAATAACTAATAAAAAGAAAAGTTAGCATCCAGGATTTACCGTCCATAAAAAGACTTTTAAATGAAATTTTCAATGGGTTTCCTGGCTGAAAATATTAATTAGTTAGAGTGAAAATTCAAAACTGAAATAGTAAAATGAAGCTTGTAAATCATGTAAAAATGTATTAAATTTTTTTCTTTTTATCAGAAGATTTTTAAAATGAAAATTAATATAATTAATGAATATTAAATTGTTAATAAAATCTGATTTAAAAGAGCGAATGATTTCAATGAGATCACTATTAATATAACTGAAAAGAAAATATCTAATAAAGTCACTGATGATGATATTCAAACTGTCTCAATTGGAAATTCAGTGCAATATTAGATATTTTTTAACGACCCAATTAACAAATTTAATGACTTTGAAATATAAGTTTTTCATTTTGTAATATATTTTAAAGTAACGATAGTTATTTGTCATGTTTATGCTGACATCTAAATAGTTCTCTTTATTTAAATTAGTTTTATTAATTTTTAATGAGCTTAAATATATTTAAATAATTGAGACTTTTGATTTAAATTGACAATTAAAAAGTTGTTGATATATTGAATAAATTTAAAAAGATAAGATATTTGAGAGACATTTAGTGAATTTATAGTCTTTTTGATAAATAAATACAAATTATAAGCATTTAATTAAAAACTAATTACCGATTTATCAATAATTTGTCATCATATTTGTTTAAAAAAATTGTTATGCACTTATTAAATAAAATAAATACGAAAAAACGTTTTACAAATAATTGAATAAAAATGAACTAAATCTATGCTAATTACAAAAAACAGAAGCTTAGATTTGCTACCATGTTTCTTAACATATTAAGTAACATTACCCTGTAATAAAAATATCTTACAAGTTATATTTAAGGCATATATAACAATAGTTAATTAAAGGCATATATAACAATTTTATCAGAAAAACAACAACAAATGTTTCATTTAGAGGTTCGAAAACCAAAGTTATCATATATTAGTGCAATAACTCTTTGGGATGATATCATTTGTTAAATGAAAATAATTTGATTTTTTTGAGAAATAGAAGTATAGTGATATTGGAATATACCACAAATGTTCACTTTATGAAGTTTTCAGGTCTTTTGATTCATAGTTTTATGGTATTAATTTAAAATTTCAAAGCCCAAAACAAATCATGATGTTTTCGTAACTAGTAAAACATTATATTGTAAAATTGTCAAATAAGTGTAAAATTTCAATGTTAACAGTTATTTTATAAAGAAAATTTAATCTAAAATTATTTATAAATATTTAAAAAAATGTATATTTTATTTCCATTTATTTAGGAAACATCATTTTTTCACATCATTTTCTCACCCTCATTCATCGTGTTTTAAAGTTTTATAGTTAGGAATCTTTGATATCTGTTTTTAAGAATAGTGGCAACTGTTATTAAAAGCAGTATGTAGTAATAGAACTTCGATATTATTTATCAAGATATGCTAGCATTAAATAATAATGCATATATACATATTCTATATAAAATACCAGGAGAATTCATGTTTTCAGAACAAAAAGGCTTAAGTTTAAATTACTTTACAGTATATAACCCAATAATATCAATGATGCTGATATAAAAATAAAGAAGAACTAATAATATTATAGGGTTTTATCACAAACTTTATATTAATTTTATAAAAGGCCTATAAATAGTTTTCAAGGTTTTTGCTTATTTTTGAGTTCTTCCTCAAAAATATTAAATGCGTGAAGTAATTGCTTAGATATTGATAATTCTTTTTCATATCATTATAGAAGGAATTTATTTGGTACATAGTAAATTTACTTAGCTTATTGAAATTTTGAAATTTTTGTCTCAGTACAATTTTGAGAATCTTATCTCTTGAAAAATTCCAAATCTTTTTTCATTGATTTTACTAGTTTTGTGAAACAACCATTCTTAATATTTTTAATAATATTATTTTAAATGTGTAAAATAATTTTAATACTTTTATATGAAAATTTGCTCTTATTATTATTTTTATTTTAGAGATTATTTTAGTATTTTTCTAATTTTAAAATATTATCTTAATTTTTTTTATTTATCTTCTTTATCTTTCGAGATTGAACATAAAGGCTTAATCAGCTGATAATTTAGATACAGATTCTGTAACTAATTTGATATTTATTCTTATTCTTTCTATTCAGAATTTTTTCGAAAATTTATTTTTTAGATTGTCTATTCATTGGTTGACGAAAGACTTTAGCATTTGTCCTTATCCTCATAAATCAATCTTTTTTTCTTTTCTTTTTTGCAATAATCTTGATAACATATTCATCATTTTCTTATTTTTAAACATTTTTACAACTAATGTGATAAAGAATGACCAGAAAACTAAATTTATCCTCAAAGGTTTTCTAGTTTATTTTCAAAATATTTAATTCAATGATGGAATCTAGTATATAAAACTTAATCGCAGATGTCACGTACATGAAATGTTTGATCAATATCTCTTTTTTAATCTAATTATGTTGAATGATAATATTCTTGATGTTTTATAAATGTTTAATGTAGCTTTTTCAAATGCAATACTATTTTATAAATTACATTTTAATGAATTTCGTTCGTTGAATTTAATCTGTTAAGAGACTGCATAACAAAATTCTCAATATTAAAAATTAAATTGTACTTTTCTCTTGCTATTTCAAGAAATTTTTTCTGGATAGTTAGTTGGTAAAAATATTTCTTTGCATATAGGATATGTTGTTGCTAACAATAACCAAAAGCAGGGGAATGTTATTCTAAATTGACTCTTCCGTTTTTGAAACAATCATTTTAGGTAAAGTGTTAAAAATTAGGTAACTAATTTTTAAAACAAATATTTTAGGTAAAGTGACTCAAAAAAATTTTACAATTTCTATATTAACTAAAATATACTTTCGTAAGTTAAATAAAAATAAGAATAGTGATATTTGTTTAAGTAAATTAGCAAATTGCAATTGATTATTTTTAAAAACTATATCCGGGAAATAACAAAGAATAAAAAAATTAAAAATTGGAGTTTTATTTAAAATAAATTTCATAAGAACTATAGAATAAAGGAATAAAATGCTTAAACTATTTTTAAAAATGAAAATATTAATTAATATCAGAGGAGAAAAATTAAATTCCTCTTGAAAAGTATAGTCTTATACAAAACAAGACACAAAACATGTACACATAATTTGAATATTAATTGAAATATATTTCTTAAATTTGAATAAAGAGTAGATTATTTTGGTTTATTTGGTACTCAACTTTTGCATACGAGGGCATACAATTGGATTAATATGTTGGCAAACTTCAATGAATTTTGATAAATTTTTGCTAGGAATTAAATAAAAAATTCATTCGAAGTAATTATAAGTTTACATATTTAGTAAATACAATAATATATAAACATGTTTATCTATACTTCATTAAAAATTCTTTAGAATTATCTAACTATATGTTTTTGTAAAGAAATGTTGAAGCAGATTATACTTTATGAAAAAAAATATTTATGAAATAATAATAAATTTCAGATATTTTAAAGTTATTTATTTGATGAGAATTTTTAATTTGTGAAATTTACATAATTCTTTTGAATTTGAGCAATAAGATTTATTTAAACGCATATAATTGTTTTTTTTAATATTTTATAACAAACACAATATTTTCTTTAGTGAGAAATTTCAATTTTTTAATATTCTTTTATTATTTAATATACAGTTTTGAATTTCAAATGCATAAAAATTACAAATTATAGTAATGAGAAACAAAATAAAACATTTTCCTAAATAATTTATGTAACTGTTTAAAAAATTACCTTTATTACTAATTCAATGAGTTTCTTTATTCAATGACTATAACGCATAGAAAAAGTTATTTTTCACGTTTTAATACCTCAATTCAGTGAACAAAATTTCATTCTTTTATTTTCCTAATTTATAAGATGAAATTTTGCGGCATCAGAAACGTCAAGAAAATTACTTTTATTTATGAATACGTTTTTTTGTAAGAAAAAAAATGTAGAAATAACTTGAATTGAAATGTTAAAAATAACTTTATGAATGTTATTTTAAAATTGTTTTTTAAACAGTGAAGCCCTTAGATGACTTTTTATACAACTCGTCATTTGAAAACATATTCATACATTACAGTGCAGAGTTGAATACCACACTGTGCCTTAACGTCAACGGATTTGAAATGCTTTCTTATTACCAAGTGCCTTGTTGTTCTAATGCTCTATCAAGTGATGAGGTAACACCTGAGTTGGCATCTTCCTCTCCCCATCCATGTCTCACCAATGGACACGTCTCTAGCCAATGAAACTTCAGCAACCCAGCGCATAAAATTGTGATCATGTTTCCAATCCCTGTCATCAGCAACTGAACCTCCACTTTGATGATGGTATGGGAAGTGACAAAAAAAAGCTATTGAACTATTGGGATTCATGTGAAAATAATTGTTCACATACCTTAAAACGAATTATATTAACTACTATCAGTTATATCAAGAAATTCTGAATTCATATAGTATGAATTTAAAATTAAGTATCCATACATAATTCCGTATAATAGCTAGAATGCAACATTTAAAAAGTTTATATCAATGTACGAGTTTAAATCTGTATTGTATTTTCTTTTACAAATGCCAGACATTTAGTCACTTAGCAATTCATCTTAATTTTGTATCCCGCTTACTTAAGAACTACAGAATTATATGATATTAATGCATTGAATTCGTCAATAGAATTTTTATTTATTGATTGTCTAGACTCTCTTAAACTCTAGAGTCCAGAAAAAAATGTTTTTAAGTTGATTTTTATATAGATTGTCTTTCAGAGACTCGTGCTCTGTCAGAGAACAAATTAACGCCACCGCTGAAAGATAGGGGAAAAAATACATATTGAAGCATTAAAGTAGTAAACTCATCAAAAGCTGTAAAAACTTTTTTTGCCACTTTAAAATAATAAACAAAAATAGTAATTAAAAGCAATTAATCACGCAAAATTCCTCCGGCAACAACACTATTTTCCATCATTTTATGGTTTAAGTGAGTTTTTAAAGTGCTATCTGATTTCTAGCATGCCCTAATGCAAGTTTGCAGAATAATTATTTTCGAAGAAATTAATTTAAATTACCTTTATCCATAAAAATACCAATTGCATGGAAAATACCAATGTAAATATTTAAATTGAAATTAATATGCTTTGAAACATTGTCTTTTCCTAAATGTCTGAATTTCATTCTTTTCTGTAATATCTGCAACCAAAATATAGCCAATTGATATTGAATATGAACAAAACAACCAACATTGTTCTTACAACGAATGCACAAGCAGTGGCATATTTTAATTATCTACACAGCTGTAATTTGATTTTTTAAACTCATTTTTTGTTTTAACCTTTAAAAATGATTGGTGCCTTTTTTAAAGAAAAATCTGGTTTGGATACTCTGAGGCATATTTGCTTATATATCCTTTAAACGTATATTAACATTTAGATGTATATTTCCACACCCAAAATTTCTTAGAGGTGAAACTAAATACTATTTATCTTCTGCTATAAAAGTTCGAAGATCAGAAATTTTAAAAATTATTTTGAAAAGTATATATTTGGCTTAAAACAAATTTTTCTGCTTCTATCAATTAAAATAATTCGAATAGGGAACCTTCAAGTGCCCTTTACTAAGAATCAAAGAATCACCATGACCTAGAGGTTTTCTATGTAGAATAGGGTACCCCTTGGTTTAGCGAAACATTTTAGGATGAAACTTAATTTCTGGTAACCCTGGTATTTTTATTCTTCAATAAATGTAGCCTTAAAGATTGCCAGTTTGCACTTCACATTTTAATGCCTATGTTGACATCAAAAAAGTCGCCAAAAAACCAAGAGGTACCTGTAAGTAAACTTTCAACACCTAGTGGTAGGACAGCTTTTTTTAGACAGAAATGTTTCTTGATCCCCCGTTGAACAACGATAAATGTATGTTTCTGCTATTTGCATGCATGTTTGTCAATGTGGGTCATGAGAATTTTTCTGATTTCTTCCTTTACTGTGTGTGAATATGCCCCACTATCGATGAAAAGTTCTCCAATAAAACAATTTGTGGGTAGGCATTGAAATGCTTTACAAAAACTTGTTATGCCGTTAGATTGGTTATCTCCTTAATTACCTAAATTTCAGAAAATATTTTCTCCGCTAGAATCTAATGCTACAGAAATCAGCATGAGTATAGGGAGAATGGTTAAAAATTCACAAGCTCGAATTATATCAATGGATAGATAATAACAATTGAATGTTTAAATAAAATAATATAACAATGATATTCAACATCTTTCAATTGATTGAATTTTCAAGGACCGAGGCATTCTGATAAATGTCGAATTAGGGTAATGGGAATTTAGGTTGATTAGGAAGTTTTTTTGATTATCGTAATTTAGTGAATTCAAATACCAACTTAACAGAAAGTCCATCGTACTCGCTGAAGGCAGCTGTTGAACGTTAAATAGGGCATGGTCTCAATGTTCTCCAAGTGAAATAATATCTCTGGGGATGGCAGCTCAACTATTGAGGAGTATTTTGCTTCGTCCCTGTCTCTAAATAAAGAAGACACTTAATCAGCTGCTTTCACCTAACTGGTAGAGCCCAAATTTGTGCTAAGTACAGGGAAGTATGCTGGTGCAACAAATCAAATTATCTCATAATGCTTTTCTTTCATCATGTAATTATAAGAATTATCTTGCTGTCTACACGAAGAAGTCACTTATTAATATTAGAGTGAGAAGATCAATACGATTTTTGAAAATATGTGTTAAGAAATGATAAACAAAGCTTTTTTGATGATTCTGCGTCGATAGTAAACAGAGTATATTGCAAAACAAATAAAAATTGTGTGATTTGTGCATAACCAGGGAAATCAGAAAGCTAGTGGAATGGAAGTTGAATTTTTTTTCTGGAAAAGTTCCTATTAAATGAAATGTTATATGTTCGTTCACCTTTTGCTCCTTGTGAACAGTTTGTATATCATCAATTCATGTAAAAAATTAGTGGTGGTCGGAAAAGAAACCGTTTTATCCTGTTCGTGTGGTAGGATATCTTCTCTGATAAGTATTAATTACAAGGATATATGCATTCATTTTTGTTCTAATTAAAATATTATTTTCAAAAATATTCTCACGTTGTTCATCACAATTAATTTTCGATTGATTAAAAAATTCCTACTTCTGTCTGATATTTTCCTTGATCTTTCAAATCACGTAACGGCATTTACAACAAGGATGCCATCAAAAGAAATGTTCAAATTTCAAACTAAACCTCTTTGGATAACCCTGACAAAAACACTGTGTAACAGTTGATGTTTTTACTTCTGGGCTTTAAATATAACAGAAACAGGTTATTTATTTTTGTTTTCGGTGA
>JAPDSC010014832.1:0-10843 GCA_026290005.1 Latrodectus geometricus | reverse complement strand
ATTAGAGGTTCCCCTAAAATACGATAATTGATAAAATTTATGTCCATAATCAAAATTCTATTGAATATCGAAACACAGTTGAACCAAATCAGTTTCAAAATGTTTAACACACTAATAAAAAACCTAAAAATATGTTCAGAAATAGTTTGAAAAGGATGTAGAGGAACCAATGAACTAAGCGGAGTATAGTTTAAAAATTAACAGCAATAATTAATACATTAATTTTTAAAATACAAAAAATCGCAATACTGTAATGTTATTTCGATTAAGAAATTTAAAAATAGGGATTTGTCAAGGAGACAGTTTAATAAAAGAGTTGAATTGAAATTGGGTAATTAACATATTGATCTTAAAACAAGGAATTATTTTACATCCCAAATAACTTTTGTATGTTTTGTTTGTAATGATTATTTTTCTACTCACCGTCACGTGAATTTAAGATAAATATCTAATTCATTGTACTATTCGTTCAAAATTTGATGTGATTATTTCAATTTTATTCAACAGGATTTGTTTAAAGGCATAAGTTAACAGTGAGATTAGAATGCTTAAAGTAATTTTCAACTATAGTGCTTTCTTTTGCAGTGTAACAAAATCATCGGAATAATAAATATGTATGTGTGTAAGTGCAGTATTAAATTTTTTATTTTCTTTTTTTAATCCTATGGCTGAAGAGGTTGCAGGTATTTAAAATTTATCACCTATTTTCAACTTCAATCCGGTTGATAAACATCTAAAGCTTTATAAATCCGTGAGGAAGAAATGTTTTGCTCGGCTGAATATCGTTGATGAGTCATTCAATCAACTAATGGATGGATACCTTGAAAAACCGAAATGTGGCCGAATATGATCAGATGTCAACCCTCGACAAAACTTTGGCTGTGTTGAAAAAATTTGCAACAAAATCCTATATATAATGCACTAGAATATTTTCCTGGAATTTAAGTACCTAACAATCAGCTTGAAGGTTTGTTATCAATATTGTTCAGAAGAAATAAAAAGGTTTTTCTTGATAATGTGACATCAAATATTTTAACCAATTACATAAATATTTATAATACTTTTACACCATATATTTCTTTGAATGCTGCAGAATGCCTTGGTTATCCAGAAAATAAAGAAAATTCAGTTTAAAATATGCGTAATACAATAGCATTTGGGAAAGAAAAACAATGTTACATGAAATTTTATATTCCCTTCTTTACCCATCCTTCAAATATGTATAGCATTTGCTGAGGAACTTCAGAAATTATATGTCCATTTCTTGGATGCCGGCTTCTTGGGTCTGGTAAAATAATATGCATAATTTGCAACAAAAAAAAATTGAAATAAATATTTAGGAAAATTCTGAAAAAATGTTTCTTGCGAGATTCTATGAAAATTACGATATGATGTCAAAACCAAGTTATAATGAAAGTTTTCAGAAAGATTTGGTGTTTTCGTCGACGTCCTTCACATTGTTCCTGTAGTTCAAGAATTTGTTGGATTCATTCGGATGAGAAACTTTCCATAGTTCGGATCATTCTTCTAGTGATGATCAATATTTTTATTATGTTGAAAGAATTTCTAAGTGGTAATCTTTTTAAAACGATAGAATTGAAATATGCAGTGGAGTTGAAGACTTATATAACTGGAACGCGTGAGCATTTTTTGTTGAAAATGATTTTGCAGAGAAGTAAAATAAGCCTTACATGTGGAATAGAATTGACATTCAGAATCAAATGTGTTTTCTTTGTTTATTATAACTAAATGGTCTCCACTTTCTGGAAAATGTGTTGAAATTCTCTCTATTCAGTTAAATTTCACTGGTTTATTGAAATGTTACAAAAAAATGTTTATGAGAATATTTTCAACAAAACAATACGTTAATAAGTTTCAAAACCATTAAGAAGTAATTGTGAAGGGCAGTAATTGTGTTTCGATTATTTGAAAATAATAACAAAAAATTTAAACCTACTGAGTCTAAAATCTCATAATCAATGTAAGCTCTCGCATTGGTTAATCCTAAGAATATGCCTGTCTCTTGCGTGGTATTTTACATGACGAATGCTAAAGTACATTAAGGAGGTGTCAAAAAATTAAATTTTTCAACGATATAAGTTTATTAATTTCAAGAAATTAATATTGTAATAATATGTCACAACTTTTAATCTTACTGAATGTTAAAAATAAGCTTTCCTATAATTACTTATATATCAGGTTATCATATGCAAATTTATATTTAAAATTACATGGTGTTTTCAAATACAAATCAAATTTTTTTTTTCATTTTTCTACAATAAAATAATTTTTAAAATATTCTTCTTCTGTATAAGGAATTATTAGACAGTAGTTTGAATTTATGAAACCTCAGGTTGAATACTGAAATATCTGATCATAATATTTATTTATTGAAATTGCGAAGTGTAGAAAATAATAGTACTTACGTATTAACGCCAACACAGCAGAATTTGCGTAATTCACCAATAAAAAGCAATTTTGTTGTTCGCATGTAGTTATCTTTTGGATTAATTTTTGCCTTCTTGTTTGCTGATTTTTGACGCTATTTTTTAGTACTACGAAAGTGGGTCTTTGGGATTTGCCAAAAACAGAAGAAGATGCAATTTATTTTTTCATGAGCGAAAGAGTTTACCAAAAAACGAAAATGTACTAATTCGCATTGTAAGAAACTTTATTTTGGTAAACGTTCGTTTTGGAAATGTAATCTAAGACTGTGTGATCAGCAAGTTGAACTTAGGAAGGACAAAAGGTTTGAAGGAAAACAGTTAAAAGATTGTGGGGCAGTGCCAAATGGAGGAATAAGAGATATAGAGGAACAGCGAGACATTATTTAGAATCCCATTTAACATAGTTCATATGGGACCGCATTAGGTCAAAGAAAATATAAACTGTTTTAAATCTATGTTTGACTCTATATTGGTCCATTTTCTACCAAAATCAATTCACTATTTTGATTTTAAATAAAGTCTTGTTTTGATTCTTGAAAGTGTTTCATTTTACATAAAGTGTTTTAATTTATCATTTGCCAAACAAATTTTATGTGTTGATTGGCGACACTTAAAACTGCCAAATCTGCAGCTGCGGTGGCGTTAATAATAAATACCGAAATTATTTATCGAAATATATCGGAACAATAAGACTAAATTAAAAGAATTGTTTAGAACAAAAAGGCATCTCCTTGGATTAAACTTATAAATGTTATATCACATCCTCCATTTGCGTAAAATATTGTTCAAAAAGTTCAAAAGAAATCTGCCTTAAATGAATTAGTACTATTTAACGTATTAAGAGAACAAATTAAAAAATTCTAACTATTTTCATTATGTTTTTTTTTAAATAAATTAGTTTAATTTTAATGAGTTATTTTTCTATTAAAAATTTATTAAAAATTATTCATTAAACGTGCTTGCATAAGGAAAATACAAATTCATAATCGTGTTATATTTTTTAAAAGTGGAAAAGATTTAATGTAAGGCATCATTTTAAATTTTTTGATTTATCAATGTATTTTTAAAAATTATGCAACATCAAATGGGAAATGTGAGCAACTTATTGTGTGCTTTTTAAACCTATTTGAATCATCTCTCTGTATTCTACTCCTATATATTTGTTATGAAAAGTTTTAAAAATATGGATAATTTAACATATTTTATTTGAAATACTTCCATTACTTATCTCTCTAACATTAAATCATGTATACTCTATTAAAAGATATTTTTGCAAGCATAAAGGATTTTTATTGTGTGAAAGTTTTTAAAAACTTATGTTGATGATTTCAAAGGAATAAGTGACATAATTGGGGCCTCAAACTATTAATATCAAAGATTTATATATACATAATGATAACATTTTGTTTACAACTATTGTAGTTAAAGCTATATGGAAACACAAGTTATGATAAAATTTGAAAAATGAAGAATTTAGAGGCGTTATATTAAAATTATTAATTATATATAGTTACTATTAATTTATAATTTCATTATTTACATTAAACATAAAACACTTTTTACCTCTATAGTGGAACTGTATCATCCATGCCCTGCTGTTGACAATCGGCAATGTGTGACGCCTGCCAATCTTATTCTAAAGAGAGAAAAAGAATGTTACTATAAATTAAAAAAAACAGAAGTAATGTTCAAACATTTTAACATTTTTAAACAGTCAAAGCAGTATTTCTTAAAAAAAAATTTTCGATGGATTTTTTCAGATTCTTTTGGAGAGCCATCTTATTATATGTGACTATACAGTAGGAAATTTGTGACAATTCTGAAGAAACTACTGAGGAATATTGTATAAAAAAATGCAGACGGGTGAAACATTACGTAAATTGAGATGATTCGCTTGCCTGTAGAAATGCTCATTTTGCCAGCAACGGCTAAATTACGAAAAAATGATGTGGTAAGTATGCTTAAGTACAGAAAATCTTAAAACATAAATACCTGGAATTACTCTTACCTCATCATTCTCAAGTTTTAATTTAACAGTTTTACCGTGGGAAAGTTTTTTAGGCCATCTAAAGATCAACAGCAGAAATAAAACACCCTTGTTTATTGTTTCGTGTTCCAAAGTCGATGTTTGATTTTCTGCCACCCAATTGGTGATCACAGTGATGTGAAAGAGACTTCCCTTAAAATATCATGCCATTTAATATTTCTATTTACTCTGCTATGGAATGTCGAAGAAAATGATCAAAGTCGACTACGTAACTTGAACATAAATCAAATTATTGAAACTTTTGTTGAGGGGGTTGTAATATATTGAAAAACATCAAATTCATTTACTTCCCTCTACTTCTATGAACATGTTTCACATATTAGCAGGCAATTTTCACAGCACTTTGTGACAATGTTGTCAAATTGTCATGTGGATATGTATTGATTATATACGGAGCCTTATAAATATTTCCATATTTAGTTAAATATCTTTTGCATTACATGAATCCTAGTTTCTTTAAATTTGAGTTTTTTTTCCTCTAAATATAAAAATAGCGCCAATTTAGATAATTAAGTGTGAGGTGACATCTAAGCTTTTTTAAGGAATCGAATTCATTACTTTTTGAACAGAAAATCTGATTTCTGAAACTTCATCCATCAGTTCTGATTAACAATTACGGATAAGAGCATTGCAGGGCAGCATTTACCTACTTGTGAGCTGATTCGAAACCAAATCCATTGCATAAGATGAAAAAGATACTCTATAAATCACTCAAGTTTTTACTTTCCTATTAATTTGTATTTCTTATATCTGAATAATTTAAATATATGTCCTGACTTTAATCTACTATAAATATATTATAATATAATTATAAGACAAAATATGAACAGATTAAGTAACGGGTCCCTTAAAATTTTATTATTTTTCCTAGAAAGTACCTACATAACTTTAGATTGTTTACTTACATCTGTAAAGGAAAGATCATCTTGCCTGACCTGTTGCAGTTTGGGAATGAAATCAGCCGCCGCAAATGGCATGTTTGCTTGACCATACCCTCCATCCTCTTCTGCCGGAATGGAGTTCTGGCGAGGATGAGAGGGGACGGCCAACGGCTGATTTGCATCCCTCTCTGCGCTTTCGTTGATTCCCTCTTCTTCTTGCTTCATCTGGGAAGGCTCAGGATTTAAGTCAACTACCGCAGTGCTTGCCTGACCACCTTCTCCCTCCTCTTTTGCCGGACTCTGGCGAGGAGGAGAGAGGATGGCCAATGGCTGACTCTTATCCTGGTCTATCCCGTCGAAGTCCTCTTCCTCGGACAGCCGGGTGAATTTTTTCCGGTCCTTCATCCTGCGTCTGAAAGAAACAAAAGAAAACAAACACATGCATGTAGTAAAATATTTAGAAACCATGGGAATTTAAAGCTGCTCCCACTGCGCAAATAGCTCTTTAACTGCAAGAAGAAAAAAACATATTAGGCATGAAATAAACTAGTAAATTTATTCTGAAAGAGACTACCTTTAATTACTCTGTAAATATCCCAAGCATTTAATATTTGAAAGAAGTCAATTTTTCCAGTAATTTAGTTTCTTATATAAGTAAGAAATAATGTAAGAGATAATATCAAAGAATGGTTTCCAAAAATGATTTTAAGTTTTATTTTAAGAATCTATTATATATGATGAGACTATATAATATTGGTTGCGTTCTAGCTGAGTCAACATCCTTGACGCGAATAATTTTGGTTGGCGATAAATTTCTCTAGTTTTGGTAATCCTACTTTGATGGATAAACTTAACTATTCCTGGTATTCTTATTTCGTCACTTTGTTCTGCCTTGGTGCTGTTTTTCAGTTTTTCATCTATGGTGTGGGCTCTCTTGGAATTTTGTGTATAATATTAAGTGAATGTGAAATAATCCCTCTGAAGCCATGAAAATTTTCATTGAAAAAATAAAATATGGTAACTCTTGTTAAATTTTACTGCATGATACAAAAGAAACATAAAAATTTAGATAAATTGTTTACCGTGATTAAAAAGAAAGAAATAATTCCACATTTCTTCAAGGAACCGAACACATCACCGTACCATAAAATGATATATGAAAAATCACTTTTTTCCGGTGATTAAATCTAGTTTAAATTTATGTGTGAAAATTCGTTTCACTAGTGGACAATATCATTTTATAAATTTATGTTATTATTATATTGATCTCAAGTTTCTTCTCTGATTAATATGCAACTTTTTGTAATGAATTCAAATTTTACAACGATGAAACAAACCAAGCCTAAAAAATGTTTACCCGTCTTCTGACGCGTATTTTTTTCTGGGATTTCTTTGAACTTTGAAATATGACACAAATATTATTATTAACTAATATTATAAAATGATATCCTACCATGTACGTTTATTGTAATGATGGCAAATGAAAGTTATGTTTGGAAAAAAACTTACAGTTAGTGAAATCGAAAGATTTAGATAACAATGTAGAAATATTTTTCTGGTGCAAAACTAATCTCCGAACTACTTTGATATACCCCCCCCCCAAATCGGAAATTTGGTGACGTTTTTCCCTCACCAACCATAATACCTGTTTTTGGCGCCTTTTTTACTCGCCAAGATGGATTCTCGCTAAATACAAATAATTAATACATAAAAAACTTTTAAAAAAAACTCAGAAAATGGTACAAAATTCAAGAAAATACTAAATTTGGCAACAGCAAAAACCTTAAAGCTGAAAAAACCTAAATTGGTAACACCAAAATAAGAAACAGTAACCCTAAAAAGTCCGTAGGGAGTGCCAGATTTGGCGCGTAATTTTTTTTTTGGGGGGGTATATCAAAGTTGTTCCCTAATCTCTTGTAATTTACTGCTTTAAATGTTTTGGAAAAAGAATAAATTCCAAATGTGAATATTTATAATCTCTCAATATACATTTGTGTCTGGTTTTAATAAAAATGGAAACTGGGGTCTTCATCTTTTTCATACATATCAGATATTGAAAGTGCTGACAAAACCCTTATTGTTTATAAAATGTGATTAATAGTTCTATTTTTCACATTTAAAAACTTCAACCAAGACAGCACGAATAATTTTAAATCTTTTTGAGAGATAATTTATTCCATATTTTGTTATTTTAAAAAGTAAAAAATTGTCAGTACTTATTATTTTGTGATTGTATGTGTGGTGTTCACCATGACAAAATATCTGTATCTGATGGAATCAAATATTGAGATTGTTGAATTGAATACCTGAGTCTGGATGTACAGATATTCAATTCAACTGTCATGTACAGGTAGTCAAACATGTACAGGTATTCAATTCACTTACAACTGTCAAGACCTTAAATACCATTTAAGTTTGAACATAATTACGTACACAATGTGCTAAATTTGGTTTCTAGTATTATGGTCAATTATTAAAGTATTATAAAGGGACAAAAGTAAGGTTATGTAAGAAATTTTGAAAATCTAGAAATATTAAATATATAATATTTTGTACTTAAATCTTCCTTAGTAGTCCATTAGTATTTTGAATGAATGTGCAGGAATGTGTTTTAATGAATTTTTCCTTAATGTTTTCAGCGTTTCCCAACATGCAGTTAAAGCAGACTTCATTTCCTTTGTGACAATAACATCTTTCATAGGCCTACCACACCAGGTCTAGTTTTAAAATAAAAGAACGCATGGCGTAACTTCGTGGAAAGCATTGCTCTATGGCGCAAATTACATTCAGCAGGTCATTTTGACGAAATCTTCTAGAAATATTTTCTTGCTATTCTTACGTAGCAAAAGATGTATTTCAGAAGTCTTAAAGTCTTTTTTATTTACTTTGAAAAGAAACTAAATCAAATTTTATGACAAATGTTTTGCTGTTACAATCTGGGAAGGAATTTAAAATGGTCTAACAGTTTGGTAAACAGGATAAATACAGATATTAGATGCACCAATGGCCATAGAAATCAATATTTTATACTGATAAAACTATTTAGCTCTTCAATTTAACGAAAATAATCGTCAGTATATTGTGAATGGTTGTTCTGAGAAAAACTATATTTAGGCTAATTTGCATAATAAAGATATTTCAAATTTGAGCCCATTTGGTTAAATTGCGGTTTAGGCCCCCTTCATTTTCCAAAGAATTGTTCATTGTCAAATGCTAAATCACATGAAACTTTATTCAGTATGTATACGTTTTAATTAACTATTTCAATCCATTCGGTTTAAAATGTCTTGTTTTAGCTTAAAAATATAGATATATTAATATACTAAGCGAAGCATTAACTTGGTTTAATCAGCGTGAAATGTAACTGCTGTTCAAAATCGATTTCCACTTGTTAAAGTCAATAATCTTAGAGAAAGAATAATCCTTTCTGTTAGATTTCATTTTTAGTTTTGAAGCTTTGTAGCAAACTATCTTATACAGTTTTACCAAAACTTTCTCCTATATTGTATTTAAAATATAAGTTTTGCGGAGTGGTGAAATTATCATCGCCGTATTTTTTATTTTCATGGGAAAATTAATGTAAATGAAAATACAGAAATTTAGAAAGTGTAACGCACAGAATCTGTGTTCAAGAAAATAAAGATCAAAAAGATTAAATGCCTGTATTTAGTCACATTAATTTTCTATAAAAATGGATTCACTCGCAGAACTTCAAAAAATTCCATTGCAGATTATATTAAGATGTAAATAAATTGTTAATGTTGATATTACTTGAAAAAAATTGTGGTGCCTGACTTAAGCCATTTTTATAAAATTATATAAAAAAGAAGAAAATTCAATTTAAAATACAAAGTTGTTATAATATTTTTCAGACTCGAGACAAGTTTTCACGTTCACAAGTTAGATATGCTATTGTACGAGATTTGATTGCTGATGATTATAAAATCAAAATAGAGAATTCTATTAAATTGTTTTTAAAGTGTTATTAAATTGTTTTAAAACTAATATTGTTTTATTTTTAAGGAAAAATATTCTTCTGCTAATAATTTAGCAAAAATAGTGGCTATTCCAGGTATGTTATTTTATTCAAATATATGTGGTTTATTAATTCCTAATGTTGTCTCCAGTTCTAAAGGAAATAAATTTAAAAATGTGTTTGAAGGAAATAGTATTTAAAAGTTTTGAATCTCTTGTCTAATAGCGTTAATTTTACCAAATTTGTTAAGATAGCTAGATGTCATTTAGATGTCACTAGTTAAATCGATTTAAATTTACGTATCAGTAAATAATTATTAATAAAAACATTTATTAATTTCACCAACATCACCAACCACTTAATTTCAAAGATAAGCAATTTTTATGGGTAAGCTAACTTTACATTCTTAAATGCAAGAAGGAAATAGGCAAATTATTTTAATATGTGTTTAACATAGTATTAAACATCAAGATATACCAGAAAACAACGAATGTGTTACACTTACATGGCTCTTCTAATCCACTTTATCAACTTCACCATATCTGAAAAATACACTAGAAAACAAGTTAGAATAAATTAAAAACACTTTTAAGTAATGAAATCACTAGAAAAACTTTAAATATTACTTTAATCAAGAGCTTGCAGAAATTCAACCTTACAACTTGAAATTTCACCTTCAAATGAACGATAGAGCTTTGCTTACGCCTTACCTGGTACTCTACAACAATGCAAACTTGCAACAATGAAATTTTTCATTGTTTAAAAATTTTCACGTTCATTTGATCTCGAGCTCTCGAGTTGGAAGGTTGAACTTTTTCGAGCTCCTGCTAAGCCTAACTTGGGCTACCATGCATTTAATTTTGATTTCGAATGATGAGAACAAATTAGCGAGGTCTTTGCCTTATTTGTGAATTTTCTCATCATTCGTCATTTACAAAATATATTGTATTAGTTTTAAAATATTTTTCTTTAAATTCTAACTTCTCCGCATAACATTTTGCACAAAAATATAAAGCTTAGAATGCAAAACTGTGGTTTATCATAATCTAAAACTTTAATATATTATCTAATGCATGATTAAATAAAAATATAATGTATATATGCCAAAAAATATAAAATCAGAATTTATTAATTTTTTCTCACAAATATTTAATAATTTTAAATTTGTAATGGGATAATCAAACACCATCTACTAGTATTTTTGAAAGATTGAAATTGTTGTTTTGAATATATTACATCTGAATTTCCAGTTACTGATGTGTGAAATTATATTATTTAATGTCGTACATGAAAAATAACATATATGAAAAAAATTCTTAGCATCTTTGTTGAAAAAGGAATTTAATTAATACTGTAGCATCAAACTACTTAAAAACAAGATGGTAGCTAAAAGACTCAGCCAAATCCGCCAAATGTCACGTTTATAAACAAGATGCAGGAACTCTGCATCTTTAGATTAAATGTGTTTTAAAGGATTGCATTTATACATATA
>JAPDSC010014828.1:16845-42051 GCA_026290005.1 Latrodectus geometricus | reverse complement strand
ACTGTATTTTTATTTGTTCCACGTTAAAGTTAAATATTGCATTTATCACTATATTCCTCTGCCATTAGATATTAAAAGCGAATCCACCTCCCCCCTCCTCTTTCTAATTTAAACAATCATTAAAATCCTGGTACATAGACGAAAGGGAATTTAATAACATTTCATAAAAACCGTATTTTATTATTTAAAAAAGCTTAACTCATTATAATTGATGACCACACATAAAAACAAGGTTATTAACATTCATACATTAGTAACAGTTTGAATACTAATGATAAGTTATTTCCTACCTTGTATTGCTCAATTAAGCATACTGAAAAGTACATTGTGTAAAGAGTGGAAAAACCGAATGATAATTACGCGAGTAAAGGCCTTGGAGATCTTTCCTTTCAAATATAATCTAAGTAATCTCGTCTCTACAAAAATATTTTATTCTAGGAGACTAATTGAACATTGATACCAGATTTGAATCAACTTTAAATTATTTCATTGTAACCGCTTCCTATTTAAATTGTCTTTGGAAATGCATATTTTAGTTATAAAGCATTATTGATTTTTATGGTGATGAAAAAAATTTATATTTTTAACAAGTAATTAAATAAAAAAAAATTTTGAATTATATTTATTTTGAATTATATCAATTTTGAATTTGTATTAAAAAATGGGAAAATTTTATGAGAAAAGAGCATTATTAATATTAATAGAAAAAATATATTGAAAATATTGGTATATATATATATATATATATATATATATATGCTAAGAGTAAAATTGTAATATTTCTATGTAAGGATCAGTTTTTTCATTTAAGCCAGGGGTCGCCAAACTTTTTTGATAATCACCCCCTATATAATTTTTCGAAATTTCCATAGACCCTCACAAAGGTAATTTTCAGGTAATTAAAATAAAACTATATATTAGTTTAAATATTTCATAAATCGGAAACAGTAAGTAAAGTAGCTACAGATTTTTTTACTGCTTAATGAGATGAGTGTGCCTGGTTTTTCTTGGCAAGGCTCGCTATATTGGCTTCGAAATTAGTTAATTTTAACCGTAAATACCCTCGAAACCCATAAGGAATAAAGGGGCAGATTGTTTTCTGATTTATTATTTTTTTTTCTATAAAGAATATAATATTAAGTCAATTATTAAAATATTTTAAATTTTTACGTACGCAGTTAGATATGTGTGATTTGCGTATTAAGAACTGTTTTTCTTTCGAGTCCCAATAGACCCCCATTCGACCTCTTTGGTCAGATAGACCCCTACTGTTGTTAAATAGACCCCTAGGGTATTCTAGTATTATTGTAATCTTTAAGCTATAATCTACCTTTTATAATTACGTTAAAAATAATGCAACAGAATATAAATTTATTTAAATAAATTATTTAAAAATATATAGGAAAAGGAAAATTATGTAATTTTCCGACAATAGCTAGTCACTTCTAACTAATGAAATTGAAATGTTGTTATATTATATACATTTAGTTTCTGAATAATTTTTAACTTTTTTCTTCTTAAATACTTCTAATTTAAGTATACTTTTATATATAATTTTCATATACAATTTAATATATAAGAAAAAATGTGAATTATAATGCATTTTACACATTCATGCTTATATGAAAAATTCATAATAATTATAATACTTTTGAATACAACTTTTTAGCGAACAAATAAAATTATCAAAATAGTTACTTTTGAAATCAAAGAAAAAAAATAATACAGCTGTAATTAATTAATATGATATTAATTATTTTCAAAATATAGGTTTATTTAGAATCAATTTTAGGAATTTCATAAAAAGAAGGTTTTTGAATTTTTTTAAAATAATTTTTAAACGATGTGGAAATTTTTTAACTATTAATAAATAACATATGTACATATTTCAGTCGATGTATTTTCTAAAACCTAACTGAATACATCAAGAAATTTATCAAAAAAATATTGTTCTAAATTTATCAATTCACTGGATTTTATTCACTAAATTCTCATAATTAAAATGATAATTTAATTCTCTTCTGAGACATTACAAAATAGTATACAATTAGACTCAGCTAATTCACGAAACAAAAGAGAGCATTTAACATAACAGTTAGCAATTTTCAGTGAAATTATCATTTGAAATGCATTTGCCGCTGAACTTAGCAACACATGTAGCAGCGACTACCGGCGACCTTGCCCTTCGTGTAACACGGTATGAAGGTCACCAGACGACTTCGCATATAATCTCACAAGGCATTCAGAATGCAAAATACCGTTCAGGAAATTCCCTGTGCTCTCGAGAAGGCAGGTAAAATATGGAGACAAATAAAAGCGAGCCGTATGCAATAAAGGAAGAAAAAGAATATAAAAACAACAACGTATAATGAATGTTACTTTTTTGTTTTAGTTTTTGCTGTCACACAAAACTATTTAGTTCAGTGTGGAAACTACTGTTGCATGCAGACGAACAGAAAATTTATGCTCGCTCTCACCGAAGAATTTTAAGTTTTGCATTCATTCAGTACTTCTTAATTTGGCGCATTACTTACAAGAAAACCTCTGCTTGTGCGGAGAAATAATTATTGGAGAAGCAACTTAAATCAATAGTTTCGCCTTTTTTTCGTTGCCAAGTTAAATAAAATTTTAAATTGGCGAAGGCCAATTTTTTCATTCAAAGTAATACATAAAAATTTATTTTAGCAATTAATTTTTTCAAAATTATTAGAAATGAGTATAATTTAAACCGTTGCTTCATTTTGTAATTTATTTATATATTTACATTTTTTTTATCCCCTTGAACTACTGATACAGAAATTTTAAATTTGTAAATGCTCGTATATGTATATGACATTAATTTAAAATCTCAACATGATTATTTATATAAATATAAAGCAAAATATATATGGAAAAATAAAATGTTGTTAATTGATTTAAAATTTTATTATAAATAATAAAATTTTAATTTAAATTAAGGAATAAAACTTTTTACTTGATTTTAAACTAAAAAATAAATTATGATAGTTAAACTATATTTTAAACCTAAAATAATATAAATTTAATTAAAAAGATTAAGATAGTATAATTTAATTCAAATTATACAATAATAATAATAAATATATAATGATAAATTAATTAAAAAGATTTAATATATGGTCATTCAAAAAAATGGTGTATAAAAAGAATCAAGCTGGTAAAAGCTATAATTTACAGAAAATTTCGCATTTGTATGACGAAATTATCTTTAAAAAAAACTAGATTGTTTATTTAAATGTATTTATTAATTAAATATTTTCTTCAAAAAAAAAACAACAAGATATAAAACCTTGATCAAATAGTTTGGTTAGTATAATTTTATTAACATTTGCAAAAATTAAATAATAAAATCAAACTACAGCTTATTTTAAATAAGATAAAAATTGTTCCCCAAATTTGGCACTTACTTTAGTAAACTTTAAAGACAATACTTCTGGACTACAAGACACTGCAATGTTAACACTTGTGCGCATCAAAATAATGTGAGATATTGTCTGCTATATATATAGGTATAGACACAGATGTGACATGATACGAAAATGGACTTTGGATTGACACCATGCAACCTGTGTCACACTAACCTTGAGCCAACGAAATCAGGAAGCAAAATCTTTACCAATATTTTTTATCGTAAACAAGAACTCGAGATTGATAGTAAAATAGTATAAAGTGAAATGAGTCAGTATTGACTAAAACAATTGCATAATATAATTGCTCTAAATAAATATCATCCTTATCATCGTACATGGTACAAAATGCACAAATCTATAGAACAAGAAAAGTAAAAAGAGTAGTAAATGTTTGGTGTAACGAGCATTACTCACTAAAAATACAAGCAACATAGATCTCGATTAATTCAAAATAATACAGTTGAAGAATAGCATTTAATAACCAGTTCATTAGGATAAAAGTTGATTATGTCTTATATATTTGTTTAGTATATGTCGTGTGACATTAAGAGACACTTTTGGTTGACTCCATTATTATACTACTCTGCCCTTGTAATGAAATCATAATGGTCTAGCACGGACATTTTCGGTGTAGTGAACAATACCCACAAGAAATACAAGCAACATAGATCTCACAGAATTTAAAATAATACAGTTGAAGAATAGCATTTAAAACATCATTTCGTTAAGATCATTACTTAAAATGTCGTCCAATAGATTCGCTTAATATGTCATGTGACATTAAGAGACATTCGTGTGGGACTCCATTATTATATTGCTCTGCCATTGCAATGAAGTCATTATGTTCTGATCTATACATGTAATGAACATTTGGCCAAGCAATACAAGCAACATAGATATCATATAATTCTAAATAATACAGCTGAAGAATAGTATTTAAAACAACATTTCATTACTATCAATACTTAATATGTCATCTAATAGATTTGCTTAATATGTCATAAAACATTAAGAGACAATTTTGTGTGGTTCTTTAATAGATAGCTCTGCACGTGTAATGAAAGTTCTGACACGTAAATGATAGCTCTAACGAGCATTACCTACGAGCAATACAAGTAACACAGATCTCAATAAACTCTAAATAATACAGCTAAAGAATAGAATTTAAAATACTATTTCATTACGATCAATAGTTAATATGTTGCTTAATAGATTTGTTTAGTATGTCATGAGACATTAAGAGATACTTTTGTGTGGCTCCTTTAATATATTGCTCTGCACATGTAATGAAAGCTTAATACTCTGACATATAAACGTTCACTGCAATGAGTATTACCCACATTAAATGCATGTAACATAGATCTCAATTAATTCTAAAGATGAAGAAAAGCATTTAAAATACCATTTCATTAAGATAAAAACTTAACATGTCATCTAATGGATTTGCTTAGTATGTCATGCGACATTAAGAGACATTTTTGTGTGACTCAAGATATTGATACAGCTAGTATGAAAAATTTTCTAAGATTTAATAAATTTTATAAACATTTACTGTTCTACTTCTAACAAATTAGGAAAAGTCACTTCTTGTACTCTTTCAGGTAAATATACTCCAAATATTGTTAATATTTTTTTATCTGAAATGCCTTTTAACTTTGAGCACTTATTGCTAACTAGAGCATATTTCTTAGAAGAGTATCTAAGAAATTATTAAATTCTTTTTAATTTTTTTTTTTTAAATTTATAGAAATATAGTCCCTAACATGTTCCCATGAACGTAATAATAATTTCAATTCCAGTATACGAATTAAAATATTAATATATCTCTCTTTGCGAACATTTTTCATGCCACTTTCGTTTGCGTTTATAAGTTGCGTTTTTATACTCTTTTTTATGGTTGAAAAACTTGGAACGACGCTTTTATAAGAGAATTGTAAATCTTTCGAACTATTATAATTGAGTACACTTCTGATAATGAAATACTGGATTGTTTTAGACAATTCATGTGGAATTTCTCCTACTTAATGTAACTCCTGTTTTAGAGCTCATACATTAAAGTAAAATCAATATCTTCAATTGAAAATATCGTTGAGGTACTTTTATAAAGATTACAAAAAATAATTATAATTTGAAACTGCTGAAAGAAGTTGAAGTTTCAATCGCAATGCATATACAAATTTATGCTTGGAGTGATGTTGCTAGAAAAGAGATGTCTAGAGGTCATTTTGACATGCATTCTCTGTTATAATTTGACATGCATGCTTTATTAACAAATGGAAAGAACATTTAACTACGGGTTTCAATAAAAACAAAACTTCGATTTTCATCCATTAACTATGATAAAAAGAAAATAACCACTACTGCCATAAGTTTCATTCTAGAATTTTTTTAATATGGATTCAGACGTAAGAATAATAGCTGATTAGATGATATGAAACATAATGAATAAGAAGTGAAAGAATTTTCAGGTATCAAATAGACAGAAAATAACATATAACTGCGACCGCCTGAAAACCAAATATGTCTGTAGGTACTTTTTAAAGAAAAACAGGTGAAGTTCTTCACCAAATCGAAAAAATGGAAAAGTGTATTTTTATAAATTTAGATTCGAAACAGGGGGAAATAAATAAATAAATATACTTTGTCTAATTTTCCATCAATGAAATGAAAGTAATAATTGTATTTAATTATGAACTCATGTATTTCTAATATAGTGCATACTAAATAATTTTTATAGTAATTTATTTACAAAGAAATAACAATTTGGCAAAAATGAAAAAAATAGTTTTAAGATTCGTCACTTATTTTTCTATTTTACAAATTTTCAATTTTACGAACTATTTTAATGTTTCAACAGGTTGTAAAAACAAAAGCGTTCTGTATAGCATTGGTGTTAAAAATAAGATTATTAAATATCGCCATAAAATTAAACTGAGAAAAAGATAAACAATTAAAAACAAATTTATTATCTTTTTATATTTATAATTCCGAATGTGATTAAAAGTTAAACTTATAATAGGCAGTATCCTACTATTTCATAAGCTAATTATTTTGATATACTTAAAATTTTCTAATTTCTTTGAATATTTATTTTATTGAAATCTTTGAGATTTCTTTAATCGAGCTTTTCAGTAATAAATAAACAATACAATTTGCCTTAATTATAAGAGTTATTTACTAGAAATATGCAATTAAAAGCTTTATTTTTATCACCAAACACAGTTAGTGTAAATTTAAACAAATTTTAGACAATGCTAATTTTTATATCATCTTTAACTTCATTTCTTAATTAAGGACTTAAGGAATGGAAAAATTGTGTGTCTTACAAAATCTTTTCAGTTTAGAAAATGTAATTTTCAGTTTCAGAAAATGAAATTAAATGTAATTTTAAACATGAACTAATATTTTACCTCTATTTTTAGTAAACTTATTCATATACTTATATTTAAATGTAGTTTAATTTAAATTATTTTCTTAAAATTCATAATAAAATTATAGTGAAATTTCATGCATTAATTTTAATACCATAGTTTTAAAAAAAAATATCCCCCGCTTAAAACTTTTTTACGAAGCAAATTTACTTACTTAAGCTTACTAAGCAAATTTTGCTTTAGAAATTTATCAACCAGTGACAAAAAGCAAGTAAATATTTAAAATAAGCATTTACTGTTAACGCATTGACACTAAAAATATTATTACTGCTCATTTTTTTGACTAAAACCACTATTCCTTACATAAGTACTAGGTGTCAAAAAGTAGGTTAGTAAATTGTTGCAATTTTTAGGGAACTGATAATAGGTATCAGGGATAGAAAAATGTAGATGCTGATAACAGATTTTACTAACAAAAAAGACCCACTTTATTTGGACGTACTTTTTTCCATACGTGTTATAATAAGTAACTGATGACGAAAATGTTTCTTTTAAAAGAACGTATAAGTTTTTTTTAAAAAAAACCAAATAAAAATTACATTGTTTATAATTATTGAATATAATTAATTATTAATATGGAAGAAATAACCTATAGATAAATAAATAAATCCATGAAATATAAAGAAAACAATATATTTTAAATGTGATTAAATAAATAATTCACATAACTCTCTTGCATGGTTATAAATATAAAATAAACTTTTATAATTGACTCCATGACTCAGCTTATAATACGATAAATATAAATAAAAGATGTTTTGAATATGTGTGTATATATTTACAAATTTTTCAAGTGTGTAACAAATGTATACGTTGAAATTATAGGTAAAATATGTAGTATTTTCGTCAAACGGGAAAAAAATTAGGTTTACCTGTGATTTCATTTTATACCTGTGATTTCATTTTTATATCTGTGATTTCATTCATTTTATACATTTGATTTAATTTTAATATTTTTATATTATTATTATTTGTGATAATACCTGTAATTTTATTTTTATATTTGTAATAAGAATAAGTAGAATGAAGTTATAAGATTTGTATCGCGTTAACATAGCTTATCATAGAAAAAAAAGATTGTGAAATGAAAAATGAACGCCAAAACCATTTTAAAAATATTCTTAAAATTTATAAATTATTTAAGAAATATATACAGAATCAAATTAAAATATTAACAAAATGTTATTTATTTTTAAATTTTCAATTGAACGGAATATAAAATTAATCATTAATTACAATTTGAAATCCTTATTTGAGAATTTTTATTTTTTAACTTATACTAAATAAACAAATGAATCAAAAATTCGTTTTGTGAAAATGTGAATGTCGAATATTAATACACATTATTTTTTTATTATAAAAGCTTTTATAAGGCATTTAAAAACAAACTAAAAATTTAATTTCAAAGTTATAGCTTATAAATATTATATAAATTAAATATTAATATTTGTGAAAGTATATAGCGTAAATTTCATTAGATTTAACAATGGAATGGTGAAATTTGCTAAATTTACCAAGTACTCGGTACCATGCAATATAAAGAAATATTAAATTTACTTATTACTATTAATGAAATTTTAAATTAATCTTGAAAATAATGTTTATTAAAATATTAATAGCTTATTTTAACGAAAAATAATATAAAATCCAATTGAATTCTATTTTATTCAGGAATTTCTTGACGTGATAGTACAATAAAATGTTAATCCTAAAGCTTTTAGCAATAAACGTAATAAATATACCTTTTGTAGGTAAATTTCACAGTCTTCATTAAAAATAATCGTTTCTTGTAAATTTAATTTTTCGATACATCAATGAAATCATGTATATAACAAGGAAGAAATTATACTTTAAGGAAGTTATACTCTTTACAATACTTTAAGGAAGAAATTATTGCTGAATCATATTGGAATACCTTGATTCCATAAATAGAGAATATAATTCAATACTAAATTATAATTAGTTCTCAGTAAATGTAAGTTGATACAACACTTAATAAATATCAAGATGGTTAAAAAAAATTAAATTGAAAGGGAAAACATTTTGTAAAAAAGCTTTAGATTGGTACTTGATTAATTTCGTCTTCAAATTTATATAACGTAAAAATATAAAATTAAAAACCGGTAATAGCACAATAGAATCTAATTCTAAAAACTTAGTAACGCATCATTCATAAATATAACCTTATCATTAAATTAAGAATTCATGAAAAGTATTTAGTAGAAAGCTTTATAAGAATATTTATCAATTTATTTCGATTAATATTACTCAATGCTGCATAAGAAGGTACATAACATAATTTTGTTAAGCTAACATAATTAATTAAGCTAAATTTATATTTTATAATCATGCCTTGATTAATTAAAATTTAGAAAAATAGTATTAAATTAATAACGTTAATATGTTTTTAACGTTCAGCAGTCATTTACTTCAGTTTAATTACAAATGTAAACAAATTTAAATACGATGAATTTTGAACGATATTTTAATTTTGGTAATCATATCTAAGCTGGAATATTTTTCTAGTTTGTTCAATAATAATTCTTCAGAAACAATATTTATATGAAATGTGTTGTTGTAGGAAAAGAAAACTCAAGTGAAAAAAAGTCACACACTTTTACTTTCATAAATTTCAAGGTTTGTGTGTGTGTGTGTGTCTAGTTTCGAAACTTTTATTAAAACCTTCAAGTCTAAATGCTTTGATTTTTCTGAAGTAAAATTGTAAGTACAATATTTTTAAGGTAAGGTAGAGTATATAGTCCCCCTATTAACGAAATAAATTATTTATTAATGTTTTACACTCACATTTACAAGAAATTATAAATTATCATTGAGTGTGTAATTAGTGATATAAATATAGTCGTCTGAGAGAGAAATATATAGTCAGTAAATTTTATTACTAGGAAAATTTATTTAATTTATTATATAATAAAATTATATAATTTTCATTTTTTGCAAAATTAAGAGTTTATAACTTTCAATGCGAGCTACCGACAAACCTTCTTACTTATAAGCAATATTTATAAGCGATCATTAAATCACATAATTAGTAATGGAATAATATTTAGCGATAAAGGAACTCAACAATTTTGTAGTCGTTATAAGAATTGATTTATAACCGACATAATTTATCTGGAAGCTAAACGGAATTGAGTCGGGGGAAAAAAATGAGGCCTAACATCCCATTTCCAGCCAAGTGTTCACAGAATCATTTTCACCAGTCCGAAACCCGCAATTAAGTCATTAATTAAAACTCACCTGGTAAGGCGTGGCCAGTGGACTGCCACGAGTTTCCAACCACAAACCCAAAGCACAGCAGGTTCAACATTCACGTCCCTATGTGGAGGCGCTGCTTTCCCCTCCCTTTCTGTAATTCTCTTGTCCGCCGCTGCTCCCAATCCTAAGTGGTCAGTAGCTCGGGCAGTGTCCGCTGGTGATGCGGACGACGGATACCTGCTCTCCGTCTCTTTTCCACCTTTTCCACCCCCTCATAAGACGCAGTGTTTGGAGGTGATGTCAACTGAAATGAATAGAAAAAAGGAGGATATCAAAATATCATCCGTGATAGTTGACTTCATAGCAATGCAAATCGCTTCTCAAGAGGTTGTTTTGTTTTCCCTGCCCGACCAATCAGAACCTCCGGATTTGGAATGGGCAGCAACCGGAATCTTAGAAATGCGGCTTTCATATATGAAAGAAAGCCGACAAGTAATTTCGCTTTATTAACTGCCAACTACTGAATTTGATTCCTAGGTGTGCGGCAAAATTATAAGGGAAATTCCAATTTTTGAAGCGTGATTTTTACAATGTAAATGTGTCTTAATTTACATCTTTTATATTGATTTACTTTACTGAAATTGTATATATATTTATATTTTAAGAAGATTCGCGATAAATTTTATTAATTTATAACATAATGTAAATTATATGTTAAAAAGATTACTAACGTTCACATACGACACATATTTATATTGCGTATTGTGAGCTTTAGTATAATAAAACATTTAAATATTCTGCAGTATAAAAATGAATAATGAAAATAAAACAAACTCGTGAACTGAGATATAATTTATATAATATAATTATTTTGTTTCCACTTAAACTAAGTAATTTCTTCAATAAACTTAGTCAAGAGATTAAAGATATTGAAACTAATCTTTAACATAAGATCAATAAAAAGGGATGAAATACTACACATTTAAAATATTTTAATAAAAAAAAGTTAGCAGGTGTTAAAATTTATTTTAAAGAGATACAATTTACAAACATTAGTACAATGCATAACGATAGTATTTTTTTTCTAAAAATATTTAGAAACGCTGAAAAAAACCAAAGTTTATAAGTTTTAATGAATAATATATTATTTCTAGAAAAAATAATTCCATAAATTTTGTAAGTTATACATATTTTACTCCATTTTGCTGGACTAAAAGATTCTCATTTTAATTTAAATTATTGTTTCAATTTTAATGAAGATTAAATCACTTACTGCTAGCTACTCACATAAGATATTTATATAGACAAATACATATAATCAGTATTATTGTAATTTTAGACTATTATTATCTTTTAGTATCACAAGATATTGAGTTTTTTTTTTACTTTTATGTTATCGTAAGTTGTTGTTTATAAATTTTTATTCATAAGCGTTGGTTTACAAAAACAAGTTGCTATATCAATGTATTAAAGCTTAATAACAGTACAGAATATATAAAAGTTTTATATTATTTTTAACTCATGCTTCAATAATTTATAAATTAATACGCTATCACAAATCTGATTCATATGACAGAATTTTATTTTAAAAATCAAATGTAAAAGTTATAAATTAAAATTTATTTCTGGATAGTAATATGATAGCATTCAACAAGCTTCAAAATGCAATTTCAGGAAAATATTGTAGCTAATTTCAATTAAAGAAATTGAATAAATATTATAAAATTTAAAATTGGGTGAAAAGAGAACTTTTTGATTAATTGAATGAAGCATACGGTTAATCAGTGACCTTTCTTTTTCAGAGCTTCAAGTGTAGAAGACTCAATATCATGTGCATGTGACTCAGTTTCAAGTGTAGATGACACAATATCAAGTGTAGATGACACAATATCAAGTGAAGATGACTCAATTTCAAGTGTAGATGACTCAGTTTCAAGTGTAGATGAGTCACTATCAACAGTTATTCATCAGATCAACAGTCGACAAAACCAAAAGATGATTGTAAATGCTTATGAATTGTTTTAAGCAATGATACCAATCAAATTAAACCTCATTTCTGCAAAAAAAAAAGAATCTACATCATGAAATATAAGCATAAAAAATGCTATGAAATTTACGCTATGAAATCATCTATGAACAAAGTTCTGATATTTGAAATTTGCTGCAATATTTTTTTTAAATAATTAAAATTTCAAAGCAATGAGCATTTTCTGATTTAAGGGATGTTAACTTAAAAACAACCAAGCGTCTACACTAAAACATATACTCACTGGAATTGGAAAAGCAGATTAAACACTTTATTATCTATCAATAGTTACAATTTTACTTTAAACCAAAAAGTAAGTTTATCAATAAGCTACATAAACTGGACTTGAAATCAAAAAATAAGTTTACAGATAAAAGTTATAAATTGAGCTTGAAATCAAAAATTAAGTTTACCAATAAACAACATAAACTGGACTGAAACCAAAGAGTAAGCTCCCCAAAAAGCTACATAAACTGGATTTGAAACCAAAGAATAGGCTAACCAATCAACCACATAAATCTTACTGTTTAAAATAAATATTTAACTGTTGTTTAATGATCTGAACTATTCAACCTAAGCATCTATTCTAACCCTTCTTTACAGTATAAGACCTTCTAACCCTTCTTTACAGAGGACTTTATAGTATATCTTAAATCTTTTACCAGAAACAATTGTATTGCTATAGATTATAATAAAAATACAAAAAAGTACTATAGTATAAATAAGTTTGTGTACATTCATTATTAACACAGAAGTGTTATTTCAGTAAAGTAGATTCAAAGTTTTGCCAGGAGACATTTGCTGCCAAAATCTTTACTTTAAATAAATGAGAAACGCAAAATTTTGATACAAAAGTCTTAAATAACATCTTCAATAGTTGTCAATAACAGGTAGCATAATTCTTACGCAGTATTGATACATAATTTCAACTCATTTTTAATGATCGAAACAAATACGGAAAAATAATTATGACTTATCTTTCCATTTTGTTAAGTAAATGAGAGTATTATCATACTTTGGTTATCAACATACAATTGTTTAAAACATACTAAATACATTTTTATATTATTTGTCGGACTAATTATCATAAATTTATGTGTGTGTGTGTGTGTGTGTGTGTGTGTGTGTGTGTAAATGGGAGAAAAATACATTTAATTAACTTTAAGAATACTCGAAATTTGTTTAAAATTTACAAGAACATGAGAGTATCAGTATTACACATTAATTTTTGATCATAAAAATAGAAATATTTTTGTTTGTGTGTGAAAATTAATGCTTAATTAACAGAAAGTAACGAAAATATTATAGTAAAAATATAAACAGTTTTAAAACTGTGATTTTTCTCAATACTTGATAATTCACATAAAATATTTTTTTAAAATAAATTTGTAATATTTGCATAAAATTTTGTTAAGTTTTAATTAAGATATTTAGAAGGAAGACGGATATTTAATGTGGACAATTTTATTCATTACAAGAAATAAATTTATTCATCACCGGTACTTGAATAAGATTTAACAAAATGGTTGTTTTACGACCGTAATAGCATAGTATTTTAATATTTTTTCCTTCGAAAATTAAATAAAAGAATGTTTAGGAAAATCGTACCCACTTCAAGGTGCTATAAAAACATGATCTCTTCTTGCTGTTTTTCTTTCTTCTCAAAAAAATGTAAAATTTCTGTGCAATATTGTATCGATTCTATTTATATTAAAAAATAGATTTATCGTTGATTTTATACTGATATATACATAATCTCTTAATGAATCAGATATTGCACATTTTATTATTTTGCAACTATCACAACAAATTTTGTTAACTTCTTAGCAATAGTTGAAGGGACAATTTTTTAGACAAAATAAATCTAATTTTAACATTTAGGCTACAAATAAACACCATACTATATTATAAAAGGGATTGGAAATCTAATCTTGAGTTTGAAAAAAAAGTACATGTACAACACCCCCGTCAATCAGTTAGAAATGGAATATGGAATGAAATACAATTATTTTTAGTCAAATACAGAAAACTATATATCACATACGTGGTATTAATTTGATAAATCATTTGGGTTTCTTTAAACAAGAATTAAGTTCTTATACTTATTTCTCTATTTTTACATCACGAAATAATACAATTTTGGTAATAAGTAGCTCAAAAATTAGTATTTATTTAGTATTTTTAAAAATATGCAATTCTGGCGAATAAAAAATTATTTCAACAAAGACGATATGAAATTTTACTTGAAATTAGGCAAATAAAAGTGTCACAAATTTAAAATTTACGACTAACACGTATACAACTAAAAATAAAATTTAATTGGAGAGTTTCAATATTGATAGTTTTCATTGCATTCAAATTTATTTATCGCTGATGCAAAGAATTAACAACAAATGATGTATGTAATAATTTTTAGATTTTCATTTAAATATGTTTTATTGTTTCTGTTGTTAAAATAATAAATTAAAAATATATTTTAAGTATAAGCTGTGTCTCTGAATTTTTTTTTTTTTTACTTTTCATTAAATACGTTGTGAGAAAAGTGAAATGATTTGATATCAATTTGTAGATAAGTGCATAATCTTTCCTGCACAAGTACCTATTGAAGTATTTTGCACAAGTACCTAATGAATCTCTGATAATGAAATTCACGTAATAACAACATTTCCAATGGCTTATGGGAAAATTTTATAAGAAATCTTTACTAAATGATGAACAAAAATTCATTTGGTTTCACGCTGTTAATTCCATAGTAAATTATCACTGATTTACCAGTGCCGGAACTACTTTAATACAACCCCCCAAATCTGAAATTTGGAGACTTATTTTTCTTGACAAGCAAAATACCTGTTTTTGGAGTCTTTTTTTCTCGCCAAGAGGTATTCTCGCTACATACAAATAATTAATAACAAAAAAAACTTTTAAAAAAATCTTAAAAAATGGTACAAAATACAAGAAAATACTAAATTTGGGACACAGCGAAAGCCTAAAAGCTGTAAAAAGCTAAATTGGCAACACCAAAATAAGAAACAGCAACCCTAAAAAATCCGTAGGGAGTACCAGATTAGGCGCGTAATTTTTGGGGAGGTATATCAAAGTTGTTCCCCAATGCCTTCACTGTGAATTTAGGGATAAACCGTAGCGTAAGTTTGAGATTTGTCTCCATTCGTCAGTAAATAGGAATATAAAGACATCGCGTTTTCGTTGTACAATGGCATCTATCATAATGGTATTTGAGGAATTTGAAAATCTTTCCCTTTGAAAAATAAATATCACTCTTTCTATGAAAACACCTTAGAGAAACCAGTTCATATTGAATATCTAAAAACATTATAACAATCTAAGGCTGAAAGTTTATTCAGCAATCAAAACTAAAATATCATTAAATGATTTATGATTGTTTATACTAAAAATCTCTAAAGTTTATATTTACCGTCTGCATACAAGTCGCAAAGAATTTCAAAATACAAGTTTAATTCCCAGTCCAAAATTCCATTCATTGGCAATAAATGAATATGTATATTTCGCCAACAGGATACAGTTTGTTTGAATTGCAGTTTGAAAACGTTACCCGATGTCCAGAGAAAACAAACTTACCAACCAAACTATCATTCTCAAAATGCACACAAAACTGTTTATTTAATCATAATGAAATTACGAAGAATCAATAAATAAACTGAATTCGATTAAAGGTAGCATCTCCCATAAACCAGAACGCAAATAAAATATTTAGATTCTAACGAAAAAAGGTACATATTTATTTAACTAACGTTCAATCCGTATAACAATGACTAATCCTTTTATTCCACGTGTAACAAAGTAACAAAATCCATGGGCCTAACAAAAAACACAGTCAAACGCTGACTCACGAACAAAAAGTCTCAGCCGCTGCAGGTAATTGGGTGATAAAAAGAAACAGTGCCCAAACATTAGAGAACTAATAACAATATATTTCTTAATTATTGAAGTGTGAAGTGCGGCGGTGCTTTATCAATAGGGTTTCTCTTTTTTTTATTTCTTCCAAAGTAAAGCTTGCTGAAGTCTTTCCAGTTTCACGAGTTTCTTTTAAAGTTCTGACATTGATGGATTAATATCTACTTTAAGAGGGGGAATAACCTTTAAATATTTGTTTTGGATAGTTCTTATGGACCATTATCACTCGTGAGTTTCTAAGTAAGAATTGCATTTGGTTTTAAATTAAGCGAGGAAATAAATGAATTGAGATTTATCTGTAGTAACTCTCGTTCGATTTTTTGGAGGTAATATAATTTTGTTACTTCATAGTGTTATACAATTAGACTTCTGTATAAAATGGATATAGCATTTAAATGTTATTGATAAAAAGAAATGAATAAAAGAAACTTTTATAAAGAGTTTATCCATTATTATCTCTTATAGGGTATTAACAAATTTAGTGTCTTGCGTTATAATAATTAATCATCTAACTATTCATTTGCAAGTGTACTGACCAGTCAATAGAAAATGCTATGTTAAACATAAAAGTTGGTTGCTATGGTAACGATTGATGCAGTAGCTATTTTTCACATTTTTTAATACTTAGGATAATGTTACAATTTATTCAATTTGACGTGATTAATTTTCGATTAACGTATTTCAATTTAACGCGCTTAAAATGAATAAAAGTTCTGAAACCTTTATGATTATTATGAGTTTTTAAAATGCAACAAATAAATATCTTAAGTATTTAATGCTTGATATTTATTCAGTTAAAAAGAAAAGGAATATGAAATACGTATGCGCAAATGCATATAAATCGCTGTTTATCAGAACATAGATAAACGAAATTAAATTATTGTAAAATATTTTATTACTAACATTATGACAATAGCTAGATTTAAATAACTCGTATAATGAGAAACAATAAATTGAAAAAATTTATTTAACCAGAATTTAATTCTTATGAGGAAAATGAAAATAATTTCAAAAGAAAATGTATGCGTATGATCTTATTTTTTATAACATTGTATGATTATAAGGTACAAATATTATTTGCAGAAAACTTGCATGGCATTTCTTACAAATTTCAGATATTAAAATAAAAAAGGGTAAAGTCCTAGGAGAGCCCACACCCTTCGTGACAAATTTAAAAAAAAAGCGCCAAGGTAGAACAAAATGGCGAAATAAGAATTCCAGAAATATTTAGTTTTATCATATCTAGTGTATCAAAGTAGGATTACCAAGACTGGCGAAATTTATCACCAACGAAAATTATTTATGCCAAGGGTGTAGGCTCTGCTAGGATCCAACCATACAAAAGTTATATGTATATACATATATATATATATAACAAAAATTGACAAATATGGCTCATTTTTCGTATTTTTGTTTAACATACAGATTTTTTTTCCTTAACACACGTTTTTATAAGGTAATAGTAAGAAAAAAATTAATCTGTTTGAAAATAGAACGGTACTTCTAGAATGTTTTATACTTTATTTCTTAGTATAAATTAAAATCACAAAAAAATTAATAATTTTAAACATTTACAACTTTTTATAAGGTTTCCTTCACAATACTGCAAACATTAAAATAATTAAGTCGTAAAACTAAAAAGACAACAAAATTTATTACCAATGCAATATATCAAACTTTCACAAGAGAATCAAATCATTGCGTTTTTAGATCATTAATATGCTTAATGGTGGTAATACCATTAAAGTGACATTTTACGAGACTGCTCTTAACCTAAAATAAGCATTGAATAATCGTTTTTAATGCCTCCATCAATAATGCAAATAAATGGGTACCACCTAGAAATAAAACGGAAGGAGTGGGTTTTGATATTATTCACACACAAGGTCATGTGATTTTTCACATCTACCGATAGCACTATAGATGACGCAGTCAATATTTTTTTCTATGTTTGTTAGAGATGCTATAATCTCTTGAAGAGAAAATGTTACCTTATTATAAATCTTAAACTCGAATTAAACATTTAGTTTTTAGTTCTTAGATAATAAGGACATTTTAAAATAATTAAATGATGATGATATGTTAGAATAACAGATGCAACACTTGGCATCACGAAATATTTAATTTTTGGATTCTGTATCTTTGGATTCTATCTCTAAATTAATTTCTAACACTGAACACAAATAAATTTATGGAAGCATATATTAATAAATGAAATTTTCAATTAACATATTCACAATAAATGAAATATTTATATTTTTTATAGTGGTTTTATAAAACTTTTACTGTTAGAAAGGACTTTTACAACGAGAAAATTCTTGGTAAAAATTCAACCACGGTTAAGCAATAGTTAGGATGAATTTTATGATTTTGTTATCTGCATATGTACCTGATCTGGGGAAGATAGGGAATTTTTCAGGTTTATTTCTTAGAAAAACAATAATATGACCCATTATGTGTGAAATTCACCCAACTAAGAAGAAAACAAAATATTTAAACAGTAAAAGTCAAACTTTCGTTGGATACTTGTAATGGTTATCCTTTACTAAGCTATCAACTTTCCTTTATATTTAAACCATAGCAATAGATAATGTAATTCTGATCAAATGTAGCACTATTGTGTTACCTTGTAATAGTAATATAGTAGTACTTTGCAGAGGATATATATATATACAGATGTGTGTGGGTTCGAGAACAATACTATAAAATATTTCAGGCAAATAATTAAATCTCTTTAACAATATATTTCAATTTTATTAAATATCTTAAATTTATTAAAATATAAAAGTTTTCCCTATTTCATTATATTTTATCATGCGCGGGCTATTTTTTTTTAATTTATTTAATATTTTTTATGCAAATTACATTTTATTTAATACAATGTCCTCAAATTTTCGGTAAATAAAAATTAAAATGGAAGAATGTAACTTCTTGAAATGTTTTACTTTATTTCGAAAAATCTTGCACGGTTTTATGTTGTAACTGTATTTTCCCATTTCATTTTCACTTTCGAGTTTAAATTGATAAAATATAAGATTTGTTAAATCAATAAATATTCACTTATGATCTTTTTTTCACAATATTTCATTACAAGAAAATTTACGTTTAAAAATATCTGAATTTTTAAGTTAATAAATTAAATATTAACTTAATTCAGATATTTAAAAATAATATCAGATAATTCTTTAAAACTGATAATTCTAATAATTTTAATCATTCAGAAACGCATTATTGCTTAGGAGCAATTTTTTCCAGTTATTTTTCCTATATTTTGAATTGAGGCGCGAATTACTTAATTAATTAAAAGATAATCCATTTAATCTTTCAAAAAATCGATTATCTTTTTATTATATTACAAATAAGTTAAGAAACTTTTCGTCAATCATAATGTTTTACTTTTAATTTAGGAATGATCCAAATACAATATAAGTATTTTTCTACTACTTATGAAGATTTTAAAATATTTTTAGAAGTATATCCATTTGAATTCTTTAATACCCTATTTTTCTTTTTGCTCACAAGTTTTTATCTCTTATCAGTATTAAAATCTATGAGTAATTATATGTTGTTGTTGTTGTCGTATGCCAGCCAGGCTGGCAATATGGGGTGCGCTGCTCCACTTTTCCAACTGAACCATATTTGGTGTGGAGTCCGACATCCTCAGTACACACATGCCATAGGTACCCGTGAGTAATTATATAAATTGATATATTTGGCAATTTGATATTTTGAATTTTTTGAAAAAATTAACTGCAATTTCACTATTTCGCAAAGCAAAACTTTGTACACGTATTTCCGAGGTACACATATTTCCGAGTACACATATTAGTACACATATTTCCGATAATTAATACACATTTTTCAGAGGAGAGAAGGTTAAAACTAGGCACTGTAATAAATTTAAAATGTCTCCAGAAGAAAAGAGTAAAAACTATATAAAAATAATTGTTACTTCACTCATTTGAAACTCATTTTAGTATCAGGCGTAAACATACTGCAACAAAAGGACCGTCCAATTAGCATATCATCATTATACGTTTTATTATTTTATATCTGTTGTCAGGAAAGCTCGAATATTAATAATATAAGCTCATTTTATGAAACAGAAACAATTATCAATCCATCAAATAACCATGAAACAACAATCAATCTGAATAAATTGGAATTCGTTGTTAAATGGTTTGGAGCTTGATTGAATTGGAATTCTATGTTTGGTATTTAATATATATTAAGAAATAAAAATTATTAAGTAAATCCTTCAACCAATAATATAAATCTGAATGAATGAGATAATAAAAACCAAATATAGTTTAGGCTATTTAATTTTGTCTTTAGTATAGAGGCAGAATCAAATTTCTTGAATTGAAATTTAATTGTAATTTAAAAAAATACGAAATAAGAATACGTATAACAGCAAAGTTTTTTTTTAATTAAAATGATGATTGAAAAAACACAGCTAACTAAAATGCAAAAATATAAATGATTATAGATAAAATTTAATATATTTTAAAGGATGCTATAAAATAATTTATTTCTACGGATGAAATTTTATATTTAAATAAAGAATTATATTTTGTATTGATATATATTTTATTTGAGTGTTCTGACAAATTAGAATTTTTCCAACAAGTTTGAATTTTGTGTGTTTTTGTAAATTTACGTAATCAATAATTTCCATTTTAGCATATAACTTCAACATATTCTTAAAACAATATGAAAAAATTGCAAAATGCTATAAAAATTACGAAGATTTTTTTTTTTTTTTTTATCTTAGGTATAAAAAAATTATCTTCTTAATTGTTATAATAAGAAGTATTTTAATAAATTAATTAAAATGTGATAACATTATATTAATCAATATTTTATTCTTATAAAAAAATCTGCACTAATTTTTTAAAAATTTGCTTAGTGTTTAAAATATTTCTAAATCAATAATATTTTAAATCAATCAATCAACTCTTAAATAATACTTTAAATCAATAATATTTTAAATCTATCAATCAACTCTTAAATAATACTTTAAATTTAACTAAAATCAAATAAATTTAAAAAATTTATCGAAAGATTAAAAATAATTAAATAATAATTAATTAATTTAAAATACTTAATTAGTATTAAATTGAATTAATTATTTAGTATTGAATTGGTAAAGATTGTATCCTTGTTTATCAAAATTAATTAAATTATTCGTTTCAAATACTAACGAAAATTTTCTTTAATTTGTTTATTTTAATCTTTAAATTCTTTTAATGATATCTTTAATTTTATTATTTTAATTTGTCGACTAAAAAGTAAAACAACTTTTCATACCTTACTATTTATGCATGTGAAAAGTCATGTCGGTATAAAAAATTAAAAACGTCTTCAATATGAATGAAAATCTCTTAACTCAGAGTATTTTATCCATTGGGTTTCGGATATTCATATTTTTTTATTGGAATATTAATATTTTTAATAATTGACTTTTATTTGTCAAATAATGTTAGTTAGTCTACCCATTTAATCTGTCTGCGAAAAGAATCCTGTCTTTTTACTTGATTGAAGATCAATTTTACCCCATTAGAATATATGATACTATTATCACTAATAAATACATTTTTATTTTAAAAATTAAAACCTTATGAATTTCATAATACCTAATACATTATAAAGATAAGCTAAAAATATTTACTTGAAAAAATTTGGAGATATTCTGGTACAAAATGCAAGGACTAATTTTTGGAAGATCTATACAGCGCTTATTTGTTGATTTTAGATTGCAACCATTTTATGCTGATTTGTTTTATGCTTCCCATAAAAGAATTTTCTAAAATTTCCCTTAAGCTGTATTATACATCTTTCGATATTTTTTCAAAATTGCGAAATCTATTACATTAAATAGTAAAATTTGATTCCTAATAAGCTCTTTTCGGCATACAAAAGTAATAATAAATTTTAGAAATATAGATGGAGATTTCACAGTAATATGACAAAATATATTAATATTATACTTTATATATATAAATGTTATAGCATATATAATGTTATATAGATTTCATTTATTGAAGTACATATTTAAAGCACAATTTCGAAAATAATTGTTGCGTTTTGACAAAGCCACAAGTTTCTGTTGAAGTATAGTCATAAATATGACTTAATGGTTTTGTGAATTTAGTACTTTAATCTGTTAAATTATTGAGATGAAAGAAGGAATTTTTCCCAAAAGTTGGACATTTTTCTGATAATATCTTGAATTGCTTTTAACACGTTAGTTTATCTTTATTTCGTTTAATCTCCCGTTTTAAGAAAAGCTAGTGATAATCATAAGGATTTCATTATATCACAGAGCCAAGATCGGGCATTTTTCAGCGCATAATACACAACCCTTTTTGCTATCATTCACATGAATTTATGTTTTATCAAGAGTAAAAAAATATTTTTTGTATACCACAAGATTAATAATTTTCAGCCACAGTTCTATCAGAAATTTTTGATAAATATAATCAAAGACAGTAAATACAATATTTTAAAAGTTTTTCAAAAATATTATGTTTAACATTATTCTTTATACTGTAACAAAGAAATTAATCAAACTTTACAAATGATTTGTTTATCTGTGAGCTGGCTTTCTTCTATAACCAGAAATCTCACCTTATCTGCATGAACCAAATTCTGGTGTTTACGATACTTTTTGTGTATTTTATAATACATTTTATAAAGTAATCAGGATTGACGGTTAACTTAATCTGATTAAATAATAATCTTGCTTATTTCTGCATTAAAATATTTTATCTATTTTTAAATGATTTTTAATAATAAAATATACCTGCTTTTAATCAAAATGGAAAAAAACACACTCTTCAGTTTATACTTGCTTACAATTCACATTTTGAATGAAGAAAAAATTTGAAAATCATCCAATGGTAATTTGAATTCAGAATAACAAATAATAGTAAGCAAAACTGTTTCATCAAAATCATTTTCATTTTGAATATTTAATCAAAATAAATTTAAAATAAGTTAAAATATTTAAATTACATGTATTCTCAATATTTTGAAGAGATCATTGACAGATACACCATTTTAAATTATATAAAAGTTGGAAAAGTATGACTGGAAATTTTCTAAGTTTTTGTCTTTGAAACTAAATTTTTAGATAAAATGATGGATAAAAATAATTGCAATTAATTAAATTACAAAAAATGTCTACCTTATAGCAAACGTATAAAAAATAAATAAAAAATTTAAAAATTAACCAAAACAAATTTTTTTTATGGAATTTTTGCAATTTTTTTCAATGTGCAATTTTTATTCAAATGCATTCTTAATCCGAAAAGGTGATATCGGCAGCCAATCTACAGATTTTTAAATGTTATGAATTAAAAATTAACGATGAACCTGTGAAATTTAAATTACTTTTAATTTATTGATAGAAGTTAAATTATAATTTGACAACGTAATCATCTAATTTCATCTCACTACGTGTAGTGTGCACTGTTTACAACAATTTTCAACAAACTGTTTAAACCTAACTGCAGGAAGAATCCAGCAGTTAGGTTCAATAGTTTCACTTTAATGAACTCAGTTATGTAATCAGTAAAAAATATCGAAATAATTGCAGGCTTGTAGAAAATTTCTTTATCTCTTGATTTCCAAAACTCGAAAAATCTGAAATTCTAAAATGCCTCAACTATTTCTGATGTAGAACTTTGTACTATGTTGTAAAAAATAACAGCTTGAAATCTATCTAAAAATCTGTGGCAAATTCAATCTAGATATTGCTATTTGTTTATCTATTTAGCGATGTATTTATTGACAGGATATAGAGAATGTCAGATAAAGGTATTTAATGCAGGTCAAATAATATATTTATCACATTGATGATTCAGATTGTTACGAATTTGTATCAATTCTGACCTATTTATTTAAAGCATATGATGCTTGCAAAATATATTTACAGCATACGTGCAACAAGCATATCTTGTTTTCGATTAAAAAATAAGAATATTTTTTTAAAAAAAATTTGCATTTCATTTTTATTGCATTGACTTGAAGTGATATTAATTCAGTTAGTAGTCAATACCACCATTATAAGAAAATTTAAATTATATTACGTCTACAGCCACCTATAATTTGAAAAATGTTACCAATGTGATGCTTTGAGCATGAATTGAGATTTTACTTACTCTCAATTTATGTTCGGAGGAGTTTTTACAATCTTGGTAGGATACTCATCCGCTAGAATGGTTCCAAATAAGCCTTAGACCAACAGTGAATGATTTCGGATGTATGATATGACAAGTTGTTAAGATAAATGAAATATTTCTCTGAGTATACGATCTTTCTGAATGGCAATATGATTTGCAAGTCATTAAAAATGACCGAATAAAGGATCATAAGTGTTTCAATTTAAGTTGAGGAAACAATCAAGGCAGTATAACTTTTTAACAGTTGGTGTACTGCTGTTTATTAGACAAATGTTTGAATTGAAAAAAATTTAATGCCGTTTTCAATTAAAATTTTAAACATTAGCAGAAGAAACCCAAGAAAGTTGTAAAAAATTGAAAGATTTATTTTGTACTAGATTTTTATTATCATATAACAAAGCTGTCAAGCATGAAGCTGAAATATTGTACTAAGGTACTATAAAAGCATAATACTATATTTAGGCCATGAATTGTTAAACAATTAAGATGCCTTACTTTATAGTGTACACCGATAAAGTGCATAATTTCAAATAAAATATGAGAAAAATTTGAAATGTATGAATAATCACACACATCCTAAAAGTTTTGTGAATTTGAGATAAAAGCGGTATAAAAAATATTCGTCTGACAAAAATTAAATAAAACGAATTACAAATTTAGTATCTTTACTATTTTATATAATGTTATATTAGACATCATATGCAAATACTAAATTATATTTTACCCCGTGATTCCAATTATCATCTAACATTAAAATAAGAAATTTAAGGAATTATTAAAATGAAAAATTTTACATTAAATATTAAAAACTATTATTTATTTCAAAATGAAAATTCTCTGATGAAATTTATTGTACTAATTACAGCAATTCCAAGAAATTTTGAATTTTAAACATAGTACCAACAAATAATATCATTATTTTAGTACAATATAATAAAAACATCTATATATTTTTATACTATATAAGTACGTATTTAAGCAATTTG
>JAPDSC010014828.1:0-16745 GCA_026290005.1 Latrodectus geometricus | reverse complement strand
ATATATATATATATATATATATATATATATATATATATATATATTAGTTTGGGGAAAAAGTAATCCATTATTTTTTCGGTAGACGAATGTAGTGATCGATATCTCGTGAGGTATCAATCAAACAATTTCAGATTTATGCTCGTTGAAAAGGTGACATTTGACACTAAAATATCCTCTTGCGGTTTTTTGTTTGATTAATTCAGTTACGAGTACAAGATTTTAAAAATGGAAGACAACAAACAGAAAATTCGATACATTTTCGTTTTTCTCTTGTAACGGCGAAAAAGGTAGCCGGGTGGCTAAAATTGTGAAAGGTGTTTATCGTCCTATATAAGACTGTAACAGCCAGTTACGTACAATTTTTGTTTCGTCGATTCCGTTCGGGTATTTTTGATGTTAGAGATGTACCTCGCATGTGGATACAGCATCGTCGAAAATGTCTATAAAATATCAAAAATGATCTTAGTCAACCGCATGTCAGGTGTCGTAACGCGCAAGACCTAAAATCTACATGAAAGCTGTTTTAAACCTTTTTACAAAGTGAATCCAAAAGAAGTTACATAAAGTTCACGTAAAAATAATGGATTTCTTTTTCCCCAACCTAATATATATAAATTAAAGTAAATTAAAAAATAAAGTATTCTAAAGTATAAAAAATTAAAATAAATTCATTTTCGCATATTTGCTGGTATTTTACACTTATATTCCAAATCATATTTATTTAAAAAATTGATAAATATGAAGCTAATAAGTTTAAACTAAAGAACACGAATTTGCGTATTAATCTAGTTAATAAAGTCTGTTAAATATTAGGTTCAAAAGACATTCAATTAAAAACTAAATAATTATTGAATAAAATTAATTATTGTAAACTATATGATATTGGTAAAGCAGTTTCATCAGTTGTATTGTTATTAATATAATAACATATTAATAATTAACAAAATAAAATATATATCATTAATCTAAATACCAAGTTATTGAAATGTTGTTTCAGTGCAATATTTAGAGGAATTTGTGACAATAATCTTCTTTTATGTAGTTTGTTATTGTAGTTATGTTTAGAACTCATTATTGAGTTATTGTTGGAAATCAAACTGTTTTCTTTATTTAAGAATAAATCTATGCAAAATATTAGTTAAGAAAACATCTTAAGGAAAAATGTTTACTGCAATTATAATTTTATTAAAAAATTCAGAATTTTTTTTTTTTTTTTAACTATTAACATTTATGTATTTTTCGTAAAATTTTACCACACAAATAAAAAAAATATTTTAAGAGCTGTATCTTTATTAAATTTATGTTTTATTATTCGAACTAAATTTTAAATTATTTCGAATAAATAAATAAATAAATAATAGTTGAATTTCTTTTGTAATTCAAATATATTTTAGAATTTTAAATGTATTTAAATTACAAAAGAACTTCAACTATTTAGAAAAGATTTTAAATGGATATCCACTGTTAAGAAAATATCTAAAATAAATAATTTTAATTCATTCACTCTTCGACAGCTAATACAATGAAAATAAACTCCTAGATATTTTTTTTAAACTGAATCAACCTAGGAGTTGCTATCCTGTTTCTAAAAATCCTTTTTTTAAAATATTGTTTTGAAATATAAATTTATTATAGTTCGTTAAGTAAATAAATACATAAATTGCAATAAAATAATAAGTTTTTAAATAAATACTTATTATTTTTTTGCAATTTATGTATTTATTTACGTGTTATTAAATTAATTTCGTGTTACAATTTATGTGTAATTAAATTAATTGCATATATAATCTTTTTTAAACTTTGAAAGATTCCCAAACACTGCCAAATTCTATTTTATAACTATTATTTGCTACTGCAACTTATTATTTTTTTTTTGTTTTTAAATGATGTGAAAGTTGTTTTTGTTATATGTAAAGTGACAAATTTCAATAGTCGCTTATAGACAGTTTACGCGCGAGTTATTGTAATGAATCTATTTGTTTAAGGACGACGGGAATTTTATAATAAACAAAAGGAATTTTAATACACAATATAATGACTATTATAGAAACAATCCATAAAACAAAAAAAAAATCGAATGTTGGTGCATTATGCACAGCACATTTAAGATTTAAACTGTGCTATTGTCTTTACACCAGTAAAAACGTTCATGTACCAATACATCCAACGGCACTTTAAGCATAACAGAAAAGGTTCATTAGGAGAAAATAATTTTCAGTGGGGTCAGTTGCTATTGTTAAACGACTTTTTCTTCTTCTTCAGTGGGCTTTATTAGAATGTCGTGAATCCATTACAGTCGCAGACGTATTCGTATTCCAATTATGAGCTGCCGCCATTCTTATAATATAAAATAAAGAAAACTGATCATTCTTCTCAAATTTTCATGACATTCATTTTTGGCGACAAATTGCAAATGGCTACTGGCATTTACAATGTTTTCGTTACTGTTGTTTTGTTCTGTGTCAATTTATGGGAAATTTTGTAAGAAGTTATGATGATGATAGAAAATATATGTATTAAATTCGCAGAAAATAACACGCAGAATATTCATCCATTGATAGGACATATTTACTAAAAGATGGAAAACTTTAGAACATTGCGAATTGATTTTAGAAAACAAATCTCAAATTTAAACAAAAGTTATCAATGTAAAGTCAACAAATGAATTGTTTAATTTATAGACATAAATAAAATCGTGATAATTTTGTCTAATGATACATTAACATCGTTGTTATTAATTAGTTATTTACATTCAATGATGATTTGAAAAGAATTTTAGAACAATCCATTGTATATTATTTAAAAGAGAAAAGACAAAAGTAGGCTTAAGACAAGACATGAATTGACTTATAAAATGCCATTTTCTTTCTCAAACTTGCACATTATAGTAGTAAAAATATTTGACCTAATTATTGTATTTGATGGCTATTAATTCACCAAGAGAATAATTTAACCTTCATAGTGTTATTGACACTTTTTTAGAATTTCTTATCTGAATCCGATTCTAAACTCCGAATATTAGAATTGATAATGTAACCACTTAATGAAAAGGAGATTATAGCTATTGATGATAATTCAAAATTTGATTTAAAAGTACGAGCTATAAGAAATTTTGATTGATTCTAATCAAAACTTCAATCAACAAAATTATTCTTATATATAATTGGGAATTACCGAAATGAAATGTTTTTCGTGGTAAAAATTACTTTGTCTAATAATTGCAATTTCATTTTAATTTATAAAAATCAAACATAAGTTTAATTGTTTTGAATTACAATTATAAAAACTCAAGTTCTGTAGAGCTATCTAAATATTTGTGTTTTCAATTCATGATATTGGAAAATTCATAGATTCAAAACAACATAGCTGTAATTTTAAACAACAGTTATATTTTCCAACAATGTACACAGAAATGTAAAATTGAAATTGAAACTAATCTATATATTTTAATATCTAATTTTGATTACATTTTACTCAACCATTTTTTTTTAAATTCATTCTATTTTTCTTCAAATCTTTCATTTTAAAGAAGTTAAATTCCGGGTTATATTTCCCGGAATTATTCACTTTAATAGAATAATTTCACTTTATTGAATAATTTCACTTTGAATACTGAATAGAATAATTTCACTTTATTATCTATCAATAGATCAATACAATACCTATTTTAAAAAAAAACTCGAAAAATATTTGCAAAAATGCGTTCCATCTAATTTTATCATTGAATTCTTGAAGATATAAATGGCATATGTTTTGTATCATTATATATTCAGTAAATGTACCTCAAGTGATTTTTTCTTTCCTTAATATTCCTTTACTAGATCATAATGACAGAGTTTTACTTTAATATTTGATAAACTTCTAAGATTTAAGTTTTGAAAGAAGGATTTCGGCTCTAGAAAGTTCTTCTCAAGTTCTTACGTTACTTGAAATTATTATTGTGAAATTATTGTTTCAAGAAACTTCACAAGTCTTCAATTTTAATGTATATCAAGTGTGATATTAGAATTATAATTTATTAGAAATCTTAAGTTGAATTAATTTAGATTATTTTGAAACAGAACAAAAATTAAAGACAAAAAATTATGAAATTTTCAAAATTGCCAGTTTTTGCTAAATCAGTTATTACTTTACACAATAGGCATAATTTCGTACAATCGTACAAAACAACGTACAAATTGCACAAAATGTAAGGAAATAAATTTAGATAACAATTTGTCGTCATAGAAGCTATTTTATAATACAACACTAAACGTTAAGCCGATTTAGAAAACCAATACATTAATAAATACTTTTTTCCCAACTTAATATTAAAGAGTTTTTCGTTAAGGAAACTTATTTTTAATTTGGCATAGCCCATTCATCAAACAAAGAAATACATTTATTTAATCAAGTGTTAATCAATGGACAAGAAAACCGGTTCTTAAAGATTTAAAATATCTTTCAAAATACCCACACAATGTCAAAGAAACCCGGAAGAATTCTAAACTTCGAATAATCGAGAAAACAACACAAAAAAATATGTATTGATTAATAGCTCTGAGATGTAATCTCTAACCTTTTTGTCACCATAAGATATATTCTATAATTCTTAAGGGTGTCCATGTTTAAGTTTTAGTTTCTCCGAATTATGTTATTTTTTTTGATGAAGATAACTTGTGGAGAATAGTTTTAGGAGAAATATATTTTTCTGGAAATCAGTGACAGAATACTTTTGTAAATATGATTTAGAAAAAAACAAAAAGTTGAATATATATCCTCCTAATATATATATATATATATATATATATATATATGTGTGTGTGTGTGTGTGTGTGTGTGTGTGTGTGTAAATGAATTATGTAAAATCTGAAAAAATAGAAGTTTTAATTCTTATTATTGTCCAGTTAGAAATGTGTTTCCTGATAATTAATATTTAAATGAAGAATTTATAAAATAATATAACTGATATTATTCACAGCTTCTTGAATTAACTTCAATAAGAGTTATTGCATTTAAATTTGTTAAAAATAACTGCATAATTTAAGATTAAATAAGATTATTTAATTATGCTATTATTACCTAATGTATGACAGCATATATAAAATCGTTTCGTAAAAGTCAGTATTTATTAACGCATAACAATATGTAGTATAAACAATAACTTAATTTACCAGTTAAATCACTAATCTTACAGAAAATTTCACATTTAATTATATAGAAATTACTTTTATATCTATTTATAATGTTTAAGGAAAATTATTCATTAATCTTGCAAGCTCATTATTCATCATTTGAGCGGTAAAAAAATGATATCCTTAATTCTTAGTTGTTAATACAATAATTATCTCTCTCTCTCATTAACAGATTTTGTAATTATTTATCGCTACTATAATTTTCCTAAATGATTAATACAAATATTTTTCCCGCATTTAATAGATTTATAAATCTTGCATTTATATCAGACATAAATAGTTTCAAATTTCCAAATAATACACTAAACAAAAAACACACTTTTAATATTCTTAAACAAATTATACAATTTTCTTTTATGCACTGTGTGTTTATTTTCTTCTTAGACAAATACAATTATTTTCTACCTTAATGCAATTAATACTAATTGGAAATGATCATAAGTTGCAAAACAAAGTGTAGGAAAAGTTAAGAAAATGTCAATATATTGTATAATAAAACTTCTATACAAGAGGATAGGATTAAAATGATTATCCTTTGTTAATAATTTTATTTAAAAATAATATTTCTTTAAAAGTTAATATCATGAAAAAAATTTTTATATATTTTTCTTATATTTAACTAAAATTTCTAGAATTTTTTTCAAAATGAATTGCAAGTTTTAAATAATTACCATTGATTTTTCTTACATAAAAATGCATTGTAAATTTTTAATTAATTGAATAAATGCAATACTTTTTTCATAAATATTATTAACAAAGACTTTTCCAAAACATTTTCATTAATTTCATAATAAATAAATAACATAACTTGAAAAAAATAAATTGATTTTTCACAAGTTCTAAGTTTACGTAATTATACTGATTTTACAAAAGTATGTAAATTTTCATTATGAACTAATGGAGAGAAGTAGATTATTATTTTTAAAAACACACCGCAGACTTAAACAATTTCGGTTTCAATGTTATACAACAATTTTTGATATTCATTAAATGTTTTACCTGTGTCTCGTATATTGTAAGCTATATTTGTTCAACAAGATGTGGACAAACATTTTTTGCAAAATATTTATTAAATTGCAAATAAGGGTGCAGTTCAAAAACTTTTGGGGGATTGCATTATTTATCGCCAAATATTCCACCTTGTTCGCAATGGATCATTCCTTAATTTAAGGCATAATAATGTGATAGATTGCTTATTTTAGCTTGGAAAATGCAATACATTATATTCTTCATTATTTTTCTTTTGAATAAAAAATTGAGGGATGCTTTTAAAGATATAAACTAACCAGTATAATTTATCATCCTCATACAGAAGAAAAAAGGATTAAAGGGTAATTTCAGAAAATACTTTGCATATAAAAATTTAGTAAACAGATTTTATATGAAATTAAGTTATCTTTGGTCTAATAAATTATTCTGATCAAGAAATTGTTAAAAAAAATAACGCGTAAAATAAAATTCCCCAACCAATTCAAACTGGTTGATATTTTTTCATTCATATGCTTATTACAAAGGTCTTAATCTTGTTGTGACAATCTTTTGTAGTTTATTGTTCGTTTCGGAGTTTGTTTTGTTTTTTGTATAATGTTTTGCTTTTTTTATTTTTTTTAATTGTATACTTAGTTCCTCTAATTTTTTAAAGAATATTTTACAAACATTAATATTTCTTTTTCAAAATATATTTTAATATTTTTTCAAATGTATCTATTTTATTACATTCAAACTTCCACTTTTCAATTTTCTACTATGGTATATAATAAGTTTCGATAAACTGATCTACATTCTTTAATAATAAGTACATCTTGATGTTTTGACTTTTTCTTTTCTAACACATTCTTTATTCATTTATTTTCTATATTCTAAAATATGTGACACACATTTTTTAATAATATTTCCTGTACAAAGAGCGTAAAAATACATTTTGATACATATTAAAAAGTTCCATAAATTGCTAGTTTTATATTATTTCACACTTTTTCATCGCACAACTTAAATGTAAATTAGTAGTAGGCCTCATTTGAAATCAGTGGCACAATAAAGAATTTACAGATGGTGCAATTTGTTAAATAGTCATGCACAAAATATAGGCAAATAAAGGTCAAATGAAGGCAAAATGCCTCAATCAAATAAACACAAAATATCCCAAATTCGGTCAAAAGCCCAAAACATTTCATTTTTATTTCCGGACTTTTGACAAAAAGATTTGAATAAAAATAAACTCTTTTTGTATAAAAAAATTCAAAATAACACAAATTTTTGTCATTTTCTGAAATTTATATTTGTAAGGGAGATTTTTACGTTTTTACTAGGGAAAATCATTTAACTATCCGGAAATATATACATTTGGCGAATTAGTATTGAAAATTGATTTTCAAACAGTTCTAAATTCTAACAATTTTTCAAAATTCTAACAATCAATGAGCAGTACAAAAACATAAGCTATTAAAACTACACATCAATATTATTGATACAGAACCCAATCAATTCAATCATACAAAACGGTTTTTACAAATTTACGTAAAAAAAAATCTTAACTATATATATATTATATCACTATAGTTACTAAAATTAATAAAAGATTAAGTTAAGATTTAATTTTAATTTTCATTAAAAAATTAATTTTAACTGAAATTTACATTTAATTTTACTTTAATCTATGCAATGGTTCTAGATTTCAAGCACAAACAAATGAGTTAAAAACCCAAATGTGTAATTTACAATTTATTTGACTTTAACAAACAAACCAGTTTTTAAATAAATAAATGAAGTAGCGACATACTAGTAACGTTGAGAATATTTCAAACGTAATGGATATTACACAATTTAATTGTAAGATAATGAAAATTAAATGATTTTTCTAAGTTTCACCAAAATATTTAGTTTGCATAATTTCTCTCATATATAAATATATTTATAAAATATATTCCCTACAAATAAATATATAAAATAAGAAAATGATTGATTTTGTTATCTAAATAAATTATCTTTATTTATTTTTGAAAATGAGTTGGCGTAAATAAATCTTTAAATCGTGAAAATGCAATCCTATTCAACAGTGCAGTATTTTATTTAATATATCAACTTCGAAGAATAGGAGATTATTTAACCTTTCATTATTTTTAAATCAGCCTGATTGAATTTGACATTTAATAAATGTAAAAGGAATGAAATCATAAGAAAATGAAAATGGTTTTCATGAGAAGTTTCTTATAATCAACTTTTTCTTTTAAATTTTGAAATGTATTAAATTAGGTTCGTATTTTATAACTCTAAAGAAGCATTTCCCTATTTTCAATTAGTTATTATTTTCAAGTTAAAATGACCGCTTAATATTAAAATATAAAATAACATATATATCATAAAAATTTCAAATCTACCAAAAGCTCCAATAAGTTTGGCATCTTTTGTAAAATATTTTTAATAAATAATTTAATTCATTTCTAAATTAAAAATTTAATTTAGAAGAAAACAAATTCCAAAGAATTTATTCAATGACGATAAAGTAACGGAAAAAATTGTGAAATTGAATTGCAAGCTTTAAAAATATTGACAAAACTCTTAAAAATTTCTTCATATTATTTACATTTAAGATTATATTTATTTCAAGCTTTTCTTAGTGATATAAAGTGATTTACGTAAAACAAATTTAAAAATGAAAATAAATAAATGCTTAAACAAATCAAAACAAAACATTTAATTAAAAAAGGAATATATAAGAGTACATATTTAAAATTGACGCACAGAATTTTAAATGAGAACGGTCAATAAAACATCATGAAATTTTTCATGAAATGAAAACCGCGTTCGTTTATTTAATTCAAATTTATTTAAATTATTAGGCTTAAGTTTTCAATGTAAAATCTTACATTCATATTATTTTTGATATTTTATTAAAACACATTTCTTGTTACATCAAACATAATAAACTATTACTATTTAAAGCAAAATACATGCTTTAAATTCTTGATATTTTTGCAGACAGTTTGTTTTAATTGAAACTGTTTACAGAAACAAAGTTGAAATCTAATCTGCATAGATAATTTATTTTCTTACTTTTATTTGTTCTCATATAATTACATACGCATCATATTAATAAATTATCGATAAATAGATTTCCTACATCCTCTTTAACCCTTTCATTCTTCAATATATCTTAATTAACTTAAATGAATGTAGTTGAAAAGCTCAAAACTCATCAATAGAAACTTCGGCCATATAATTTACATATAAATAAAACAGCTATAAATCTATGCTTAAAGCACATCTACATTTCCTCTATAAAAAATCTTTAAAAGCTCATAAAATTTTCCACAGCATTTATAAGAATCTTATTTTATGACATACTAAAAATAAAATAGGGTCAGATCAAAAAATATTTACTGCAGGCTTTATATATTAGTAATAGAGAATTTATAATAAGATAACATACAAAAAATTGCATAGCATAAAGAATTTCTTGTTTAAAGGTCATTATAATTGCTTACAATGTTGCAATTTGAAAAAAGACAAGAATCAATGATATTGATATATTTGTATATTTTATTTCAAAACTATAATTCAGTTATTTTCAATTTATAAAAATATTTTTATATAAAATCACAGGATAAAGAATTTCGTTTTAGAAACTCAATAATTGCTAATGTTGTAATTTGAGGTTAGAGTAGCAAGAAATATGGGTATTTTTGTATTCTCAAGTTAAAATTCATAATAATGATGTAATCTAGGTTTTCTCTAAATCGTTATTGCGATAATATTTCAATCTTTTTTTTGAGATTTAATTTGTTGATTAGTTGCAAATAGTAAAAAAATAATTTAAATTGTAATAATATATAATCTGTCATTAATTATACTGCAACTTTCTAATTCATATGTTGAGAGAATCCAACATCGTTTGTTTCAAATTTACCAACGGAGTTCGTTTCAAATTTACTTCAATAAAAATTATTATAGTCAATTAACTTTTTATTTTCTGTTAAACATAATTTGGACTATTCTTAATTTTTGATCGTAAAACTTAGATACCTTTTAACCTAAACGTTATGATTAAACAACGTATAACTTATTAAAGTGAACGAAATCGAAAGAAATCTGAAATTTTTTTTAAAGGAAATTTTATTCATGCTAATATTTTAATCACTTTGCAATAATTAGAATCGTTAAATCATTATTAATAATAAAACATAAAATAATGGTGTTATAATGCAAAATTTAGTGTATGTAATACAAGAAAATAAAATTGCTTTTAAAAAAATCAAGTATATTTTATAAGTAATCATAGTATTCTATTAAATATTCTTTGAAATACAAAGTAAAATAAATTTTTAAAAATGGTTCAAGATTTTGTTCTAAATTATAAAATCTAAATAAAAAAGAATTATGTTATTTGTAAATAAATACATCAATTTGAAAGAAAATTAATTTTTTAATTGATAAATCATTCAAAAAGCAGAAGAATTTACCCGCAAGCATTTAAACTCGTACAAAAATCCATACAATTTATAAAAAATTCTATGCTTTCGTTTCCTGTAGTTTAACCCTTAAATGGTTACAGACTCAGAATTAAATGAATAAATTTCAACATTTCCTTAGAATCAGATATTTTTGTCATTCACTCAGAGTAGAAATGTAAACACATCTATATCTTCATTATTACAGTTGTATAAATAATTTCAAAATCTGGAAGGAAAAAAAAAACGAAGCGGCGACAAGTTTGTTCTCGTTATTATTGTTCGGCGAATGATTCACGCAAACGGTGAAGGGAGAAAGCTTCGCCCATGAACTTGACGAAAGAAGTCAGTGATTCAACAACGACAAGAGCGAAAAGCGAAATCGGTTATTCGACCATGAAACAACGGCTGCGTTTTCTTTGCAACATCGGTAAAAAAAAATAAGTTTTTTTTTTCTTAACAGGTGTAATTACCTAAGGGAGAGAATTATTTATAATCACCGAAGTTAAAAGATTTAGAATTAATGTCCTAAAACTGGCTAACAAATTAATAAAATAATTCGCCAAAAAATATTCAACAAAAAAATTTGCAGGTAAAGTATTATTAATCAATTTTAAAACAAGATAGAATTTTGGTTAAAAAAAGAAACTAGATAATGTGATGTTAATTTGCAAATAATCTAGCAATCTGCTGATAAATTAGCGGGTTAAGTAAGATTCGTGATTGTAATGCAGTTTTAGCCAATCAAAATTAAATTAAACACCATCAAATACTAAATATTAGAAAGCAAAATTAAATTATAGAAAATTAATGTTGAAGAGATTAAAAAATAAGTCGTGAAAAAATCATATTCTAAATCTATATAATCTATTATTTAATATAAAATTATTACGGATTTTATTTCTGCGATTTTTGGCAATGAAAATGACTACAAGGAAATTCCGGATCATACTCATAGCAATATATTTTAATAATAAATGTATCTGTTAATGTGTCGTGTCTCTAAGTATCAATTAATGCTTGAGTTTTTAAATATCTGTTAATCTGTTGTATTTATCAATGTTAATGTGTTGTATTTATCAAATCATTTAATTCATGTATTAATTTACAGAAGCAAATATGAAGTTCAATCATGTACTAAAATGTTATATTTCCAGGATTTTATAATTTTTTATAAATATTAGAAATTTTGGATAAAAACATGTTCGAATTAAGATTTTGTTTAATCTTAAAATAATTTACTCTTAATCAAATAAAAGCAAAAAAACTTACTTTTTTAGTCCCTTAAATTTACATCACTGCATTTTAAGAATAAAATTAGTTAACCACTGTTATGAAATTGATTTTTGGAATGAATAAGCATATATCTTTGCGTAGAGCGTATGCATATCTATATTTTCAAAGGTATTACCACAGATTGACAATTTTAAATTTCAGACAGTTTGTAGATGTCAAATATTTAAAGGGCTATTAATTGTTAAAAATAAAAAAAACTACAAATATAAATGAAATATAGGGGGATAATTTTATTTAGAAATTTTAATCATTCATAATTGTGACCGTTAAGTACATAAAAAATGTGAAATAGTTAAATTTTAAGATACTCAAAACAATTCTAAGAAATGTGAAAATAAAATTAAATTGTTTAAAGGACATCCTTTCTTAATTATACAATACACAAAATAAGCTTTAAAAGAGAACTGTTGTTAGTGAAGTTACTAAAAACAAAATCTATATACTTCTCGGAACAATTAAATTCATACCATGAATTCTGAATGTTCTATTATTCATACATAATTTTTTCTTAAAATTTCAAGGATAAAATTGATAGAATAATAAATAAAAAAGTTAAGTGTAACATATTTTATTATAAATCACGTGCCGTTTTAAATATTGTAAGAAACATTGTCAAAAATACAATAAAAATTTAGAATAAAATTAAAAAAATTAAAATTAAATTTTATTTAAATTTTCATATCAATAAATTTGCGTTATTGTTTAGGAATTTGAATATTTACTACGCATAAAGTAAAAAATAAATTACTATAAGTGAAATAATTTTCAAATCATAGAAATATAATAAATAGATAATTTTTAATATTATAAAACATACCTTTTTGTATTATCCAAAATTCGTTTAGATGAACAACTGTTTGTCGCCAAAACACACATTTTTGTAGCAGTTATAAAGCCTCATATATGTGTAAAATTAATTCGCATTAATTCCACGTAAAAGTATATTTAATTTTAGATTGAATTTTAATTTACGTCATAAATTTATTTAAAGTTTAATTTATTTAAAAAATATTTTAATTATTTTATTTTTTTACAAAACGCATTTTGTTATTCAAAACTTTAATGAAAATGTTTCTAATTAAAAACAAAAATGTTTTATTTTTGATTTGGCCACTTGAAATTGAAAGCAGACGATGACAGATTTCTTCGAAATGAAATCGAAACCACAATTGATAAGCAACTCAACTCCTTCGCCAGCGCCGGCCGAAATGCGTCTTTTCGAACATGTGCTTAGTTGTTGTAAAGCAGCTTTCTACGATTGGTTGATAGTTTGAAATTCCCACGCTACCGACCAATAGTGGAAAGGAGAAACGTCATGCTGTGACGTAGGAATCACATGACATTTAATGGCTGCCAAGGCCTTCTCAAACGTCCTTCCAAGGAATGCAAAGTTTTTTATTTTTTATTTTATCCTCATGTACTTTGGCGCCTAAGATCTTTTTTAAGTTAACTCCTTTTTTCTTTTTTTCTTTTTGCCCAAGAATTCATCTTGCTTATTTCAGACGGTCCATTTCAAACCTCGCCTAACATATTTCCTGGGTTTTTTGCAAGATGGAAATATTTAAAATAGCAGCACGAAATAAAATAAATGTCATCCACGCCAAAATATTTAATTTTAGAAACTTAAAATCATTCTGAAATAAATTTTTCCCTCACTCTCTTTCACTGATGTGCTTTTCTCTGGCATTCGTAATACATGATCGATAAATTAAAGAAAAAGCTTTTTTATTTCATGAATTTAAAATTACTATTCAGAATAACAAAACAATTCTTAATTGATTTCCGCATAAAATAATGATCTGAATAAAAAATATTTTTCCAGTCTTCAAATCAGTTTTAGAAGTTATATTTCAAAAAACAAAAGTAAAGGATAATAAAATAATTTTATTTAGATTTTTCGATTCTAAAGGATGGATAAAATATTTTAGAGAGTTTTAAAGTATAAAAAATAATAAATTTAATTTATGATTATTTATAATTTTAAAAGTATAAAAATAATAATGCATTCTTACTGCTATAAATATTTCTTGTAAAAGTATTTAAGTTTTATAAAGTTTTTTTTAATCTCTATTTAATTAAAATTTTTTTTTTTTTTTTTTTTTTTTTTTTTTTATCAGAATGAATTTTTTTGATAAAATCAAACTAATAAATTGTTTGTTTGATAATAAATTGTTTGTTCAAACTAATAAATGTTTACACTAATGAACTTACTTTGATTATAAATCAATTCAAGCGTTAAAAAAGTAAATTTCTTGACTTGAGATTAAACAATACAATAAATAATAATTTTCTTTGATGACCTTACAGATTTTATAAGAGATTTTTTTTAATCAGTACATCCAGTAATTTGAACAGAGTCTAAAACGAGGTTATCAATTTTTTTTTATTACATGCAAAGACATCTCAGATAATTTTGTATATTTTGTACCATATATTTATTTGTTTTGTTAGTTATCAAACTTCTATTTCAGACTCTGATATTGAAGAAATTTAGATTTCAGAACTTTTGACCAATTCCACTAGCAGGCCTTTATTTTGTGTGAATGATAATTTTATATTACTGTTTCCAAAAATCTTTTTTATGAAAGGAGAAACTTAAATTTTCTTTTCTCCTATTTGATTTATTTTAATATGATATTGATGAGTTTTCATAACTAGTTACATGGCTATTCTTTCAAGAAGTCTACTAACCGACGACAAGCAAATATATCAACATGTTTACGTTGTCCAATAAAGAGTTTACTAAAATGAACTTTCATACTTAGAAACATTTTGCCCTTGTTTCATATTTGCAAAATCATTGGTGAAAGGAAGGGCAACTATCAATATTGATGATTTTGATTGGCCAAGTGTTACGAAAAATAAAACCCCAGAGCTGGTGATTGATACCTTATTGATGACATGTCAAAACTTGTGTATAAATTTGCATTTCCAGTCATGGTAAATACTCTGCTCTTTACTTTTGACTTTTTGATCTTTACTTTTGCTACATACTTTTATTCAAGCTTTGTTCAACAAAAATTAGCTGACGTACATTTCTAAATTTGGAACAATTTTTATAATACTTATACCCACACATAGACACTCGAAATATTTTTAAAAACAAATACATGACAATAGTTCAAGATTTATACAGCATTACAATACATCTTTTTCATATTGTAATGCTGTATAAATGTTTATTCATTGCAAATTACAGATTGCATACTTAAAGCTAGACTTATTTGAAAATAGAATTTAAAGATATTTGAATGAAAAGTAAATAAATTATTTATTTTAATTTTAACGTTGCCTCTTATGCACTAACAAGATATAATGTGTTTTCATTCAAAAAGCAATACCTATGCTCTGAAAATTAAATATTTTTAAAAAGTTTTTGATTGTATAACGAAAGATTTCTTTTGTTGTTTGTTTTGAAGTATGTAAATAAACTTTAACAAAATTTAAGCAGTTTGAGACCACGGCCTTAGAAAGGAAATTACACTTCATAATTTTGCACATTTTTTTTTACTGAATTTGACTACTTTTAAATTAATCTTTGCATAATTATATTTCAAACTTTTTCACCTGAAACTATTTCACCAATAGTTAAAGATAGCCCTTTTTATGGCATCGAATATTAAAAATTCTTATTTTTTTAAATAATAAATAATGTATAAAATATCTGAATATGTGTTTTAAGTATATTCCTTAGTTCTGTTATTCATTGAAGATTTAGTTGACAAATGTTTCATATAGTAGAACAATAATTTAATTATAATGTTTAATAAAACATTTATGTAAACGTTAAATAAAATATATTTCATTAATACAATCTATACTTATATCTTTTAAGGTAATTTTTGGATTATTTTATTCTAACATTTTTCAAAATAAATAGGAAGTCAGCATAATTATCAGGCAATCCAGCAGATGGCAGCACCAGAAACTTTTCAAAAACTTTCTATATTAGGCTCTTCTGAAATTTCACTAATCAATGGCTTACAATTTATCGTAAAGAGAGACCAATTTTTCTTTTGAAGCATATTACCGTGTAGTATTTGAATCAACCATTTAATTCCACCAAAAATCATAACACATGATATTTGAATATTGTATCAATAATTTGATAAAGAAAGAATCTGTTACCTTAAATTTTAGTACTAATTAACTGTTAACAATTTACAAAGAAGTTATTTGGCAATTTTTTTCTCTACTTTCTAATAAAATTTAATAATAGTTTCATTTAATCGAATATCACTAATTCAAACATACTTAATTTTTTCCTTTGAAACTGTAAATATTAATTAACGCGATATTTTGTTGTCAGTAAAATAATGTAATCGGATCAAATTGATCCAAAAGTGTCCTGGACAGCTGTGGCTACATCAATAACCTTCGTGGAATAGAAAAATTGATGCTTGGGATCGAGTTGGATCCTGAAGAGTTTCGACAATATGGTAGGGCAATCAAAGATATGGTTCAGTGTCTGTGCAGTGAAGAAACTATTGTAGATTCGAACTATCAGGAGATATTTTCATTCTCTTGAAGGGTTTGGTCCTCAATCTGGCTATGGTTGCACCACTCATGGAAGAAAAACGTAGGCAGAGCCTAATTTCTACCTGTTGGTGTTTAATTTCCCTTCCACTACCCAAAGGAAAATCTAATGAAGGCATTCCCCTATTCCCCACTTGGGGACGGACTTCATAGGGTTAACAGGTAATGGAAATCTTGCTTTAATACATAGAGATATTTTAAACTCAAATTTTATTGGATTGATAAATAAAGGATAATTTTAATTTATGAGGTTTTTTGTTAAACAGCGAATAATACAAAGAAAAAAAGCTAT
>JAPDSC010014825.1:0-17295 GCA_026290005.1 Latrodectus geometricus | reverse complement strand
TTATATAAAAATCTCTTTTCCTTGAAATATTATGAACAGCTGATTTAAAACAATTATGGATCTTCCTTTTTTTACGTTCCACTTCTCTCGAGAATATACATAAAACTGAATTTTTTTAAGTTTTACTCGGATAATTCAATACATTGAATAGAAAATGTTTCTACATGGAATATACTGGGTACTCCTTATATAAATATACTTGATTAAATTCAAATTTTTTATATAGTACTATCGTTTGCACTCTTTTTCAATGTATAATAATGATTTACATATAATTTTGAAAATATATTAAAATTATTTTTTACAAACTCAAATGCTTTTTCAATGCAAAAGTAAGAGGTCTTATATGTTTACAATACCAAGGTTTTAAAAGATTTTGAAATTGTTATTTGAAACTAATTTTTAGCATATAATTTTCAATTGATTACAATTTTTCTTATATTTTATTTCCATTAAAGCTTATTAAATTTTTTGATATTCAATAAATTATTTTAGAAAAATTTAACAAAATCAATTTCTTCAATCATTTTATGTTGCACATAAAACTGACTGAATTTTTTGGATGGGTTGTTATAATTTTATAAAGTACTATATTTTCAAACAAAAGTGTATATCATGAAGTAAAATGTTATTTATGTAATAAAGAAATGTTTTTTAAATATATATATGATTTATTTAATTTATACATCATTTTTAATTTAGGCATAATTTATAAAATTAAAGTAATATTTGATTTGGAATTTTGTTTGTAAAAACAAGTTTAAACTGAATATCTTCTAGATCAAATATCATCTATTAATATTGCAAATGTACAACAGATTAATTTGTAGAGTTATATGCTACATTAGATTTGTAAGTTTTAAGAAATTTCTAAATAGTGTATAATTGTTATAATTTGTTGATCTATAAAAAATGGGTAATAATATTTTTAAAATGAAATATTTAAATACTGTTATAATTTTAATTATCTATTAAGCAATTATTGGATTAATCTTGAAATTAATTATTATGAATTAATTATTATGATAAATCTAGAAAGATAAAATAGTTTAAAATTAATTTAACATTGTGAAAGGTTGGGTTTTATACAGGACTTAAAATAGTATCCAATAATATGAAACACGCTGAAACAATTAAGTGTAGAGTTCTAACTCAAATCGTTAAAGTGGGATTCTTAAGAGGCTTTTCCCTATCATCAGATCTGACAGAAGAGAATTTGAAAGTAGCGATCAATATAAATAAGATTACTTAATGACTTCCCAGTTTATATCAGTTGTTATTAGTATAAGTGCTGATTTTAAATGATCACAGGTGCATTCAGTTTACTGAAAAGTTCAGAAAAGCATTAAATTTACTTGTATGCAAATAGCGTTCTCGAACCAGGAACCGAACAATACACGAACTTTATACTGAATATTAACTTTTTAATAAAGTAAAATACTTTCAGTTTAATTAGCTATGCAATATTAAAAATTAAGATTAATTCTTAAAATTACTATTAAAAATAATTTTAAAAGCAATCTTTTAAGAATTTAAGATTGTGTCTGGTATGTTAATTTGTAGAAAATATTAAAAATTCTAATTTTAAAATAGTCTTATTCAATGTTTTAAAAATTAGCTTAAATTAACAGTTTTATGCTATCTAAACATGAATATTACTTTTCAATTTATTTGTTAAAAGCATTCGCAAGGAATTACTAGATTTACAATATTATCAATAATTTTTTATGACAGGTTTAATAAACTTATTAATTAAGATATAACTACATAGTAAGTATAAACCACAATTGGCTTATATTTTTAGGTTAAAGATTGTTTCTAAGTATTTAAATTCAATTTGAAACTTAAAAATTCCTTCCACCAAGAAGAATAATAGATCTATTAAAATGATTTCCTAAAACATAGCATTTTTTATATAAAGTTTTCTTTTAAACAATTAAGTTGAATACATTTTAGTGGTAATTTTCTTTACTGAAACAATTATAAAATAATCTAACAAAACGTGTTAAAGAATCATTTTACTTTGAAAAATGTATACCTACCTGAACTTATTGAACAAAATTTGACTTTATATTTATGAATATTATAAACTTAAAATCAAAAATTCTATAAGTGGATAAACAAAAAATGAATACTAAAATAAATAATATTCTTGTTGATATAATAATATTGATAAATTTTACAATATAAGATCAAAATTGTAACCATATAAATCCCTATGTTATAATAAATTTACATTCAAATTAGATAAATATATAATATAAGAAATCATAATATTTCTAATTTGATTGTAGAGAAATAAATATAAAGCGATTCACACAAATTGAAAAATTAATTAAAGATTTCTTATTTACGCTTCATAAATATACAGATTTAGAATTTCTAATTTTACTGATCACATGTAATATTTAACCATTTCAAATTTCCTTTCTTAGAGACGGTTATGTTAAAAGGCAAAACATAAAAACTGTGGGCTTCGTGATGAGAGCAATAACAGATTTTTTACCATCCCAACTGAGCCATTTTTATACCCTGTAGATTTCTCCAGGAAACAGATGAGTCTTTTTTTTCCATCTAAGTGAGAAGGCTTTGATAATACAGTCTCTTCTATAGCAGGCATAATGAGTTTTTCGTTGGTATAGCTGAGAAGTAAATGGATTTGGGGAAACCTAACTCTCAGTAAAGTAAATAATATGTCAAGGGACTACACTTGTATATACGTACAGACATAGGAAACTAAGAAAATGCAATAGAGATTCAAAGCAAAAGAAAACAGCCCAGTTTGTGGAATTCAGAAAAAAAATAATAGTGAGTTATTCTGAAATTATTTGAATTTTATTTAAATATTTTTATAGTTAATTATGCATGTTAAGTATTTTGTTAAGCTATTATTTGGAAATTCAGAAAAATAATAATAATAAATTCATCTAAAATTATTTGAATTTAATATTAATTTTACTGCTAATTATGAATATTAAGTATTTTAATGAAAGAAATTAATTTTATACACTGAAGCTTAATAATTATTTCTAAATTTACGTTCAAACTAGAATATTTTTAAATTTAATCTCATTTGTATGAAGACATAAATAATAATATAATAATGAAATGTTATAATTAAAAAAAATAAGTAATACTATATTAATGGGGTATTGTTTTTCTAAATAACTTCCATGTGAACTATTGATTATATATATATATTTAAATTTTTATTAACTATTTAATTTCGTAAATTTCTAATTTTTCTGTTCTTTTTTATAATATTAATTTAAACAAATTAAAATACTGTATTTAATACGAATTAAATAAAACTTGCTAGTTAATTCACGAGCTCTTTTTATGACTTCGATCATCTTTTAAAAAATGGGCAAGTAAACAAAAATATATCCTGATAGAATGAACATTTTTATTGTAAATTGCTGAACAGTATAGCTGACATAAACAATGGAAAATTCGTAGTTTAATGTTTTATGGAAATTCCTTTAATAAAATGAATTTCGTAAGGTTTTTTTTTTTTATCATTGTGTCTCTAAATAAACTGTAGACAATAAAAGAAATTATTCTTTTTTAATATATTTTAATAATATAAATGTTGTGTGTTGAAACTATTGAGATTAATTTAGTAGCTGAGAAAAATAATCATTCTTCAGACAAATCAAAGTATAAATTTAATTAAATGTTTTATACCATAAAGAAAATAAATAATTTTCAAAAATGATATTAGAAGACTGTTTCTAAAAATTTAGATTATTTGAATTCAAATTTTAATTTTTTCTATTTTTCTCTTTTGCTTAAAGTTTTTCAAATATAGTAAAGCATTATTCATATGATATATCTTACTATTTTGCAATATTATTTTGAAATTATAAATTTTTTATGTTGTTATAGTTAAGTAAAATGATCATTTATTAAATTATTCTCTATAATTCACTCAAAAGTTATTTTTCTTTAAGACATTAAATTAAGTTTTTTGAAAATTCAAATTTGAATTCAAATCAACATTACTTGTCATTCTGTTTCTTGTTTGCAGGTGCTATCTATTTGAAATGGATTACAAAATAAACTTACACAAGTTTTAATGTAATTACTTTACAAACTTAAATAAATTTGTTGTATAAATATAATGTGTTTTATCAAAATAATTATATGATAAAAACAATTTTTAAACACTCTATGAAGTATGATGGAAATTTCAAAAATTAAATTATTTCTCATAAAATACTTTATAGATATATGTATCAAAGATCCAAGAAATCTCATTTTAATATATCCAGTTTATCTTTCATTGCTACATCATAATGACATAATTTTTGAAGGTTTTAACTGAATATTAATCTACTGTATTTTTTATTGTGGCTTTAAATCAAAATATACGTTCAAGGAAACATTTTAAGATCGGAAAAAGCTTTTTTTCTTACCTCTTATTATTGAAATTGTTTTAACAGCTTTCTTATGCAGATTTTATTATTTTAATAATCTTTCCATTCATTTTTATACTACAATTTCGAATTTTATAAAAAAAGTGATACAAGATACTTTAAAATAATGTTTAAATTTTTGTCTTAAATTAAAAAAGAATACAGTCTAAATCATGGAAATGTATTTTATTAAGGTAAAAATAAATCAGAGAATTGTTTTACATATTTCGAGATGGAAGATTGCAAAAGAAAATACAATTATTCAATAAATAACTACTAAATGAAAAAAACAATGAATCGCACTTCTTTTTTTATATATATTGAAAACAAAAATTAAATTTATTTATCTATGCAAAAGATTCAGCTGTCAAATATATTTTCCATTACTTAAAAAATAAACTAAGCTTAAATATATTCTTACATTTTAAATATCTTTAAACAGAACCTAAAATATTTATGTTTTTAAAATGCAACGATGTGATGAAACTTTAAAAACTTCTATTAAGTACTCTTTGTATTCTTACACAAATACTTTTTCTACATCCCCAAAATACTTTTTTATAGAATATTAATTCAAATTCCATTCTTGATAGAAGAAATCTTAAGGCGAACACGCAAATATTATATTTTTTGTAAAATATCGTATAATCTTTTATTTCGCTTAGTTACATAAGCCATAATCGAAGTATTCCATAAGAGTTCAAATTCCGATTTTTATTTTAAAAAAACAAAGCTTTATTTTAAGTAAAATTGAGTTTTCGAATTTAGTAAAGTGAAATTCTTTGTTAAACAGCTTATGTTTTTTTGGAAGATTACGTAATATTAATGTACATTTCATTTACAGATAATATAAAATAATAAAAGAAAAATGTATTTTGGAAAAATCAAATTTAGTTAACGGTTTGAGAAGATTATATTAATGATAGAATTTGAGCTGTAAAATAAAAACATTTTATTTCATTTTAATCATTGATTTTTATTCTTATTTTTTACTTATAGTACTTTAAATTAATAAATTTAATATGCATTTATAATTCTTGCGTCTTACATATCATTCATCAACGGCATAACATATCATTAATCCGTACGTTTTATAAATAAATTCCTGTTACAATAACTATTATTAAAGTTAAGAAATCATTGAAGTAAAAATTTTCGCTGTTATCTTTTTAAATACACTCTTCAAAATCAATAAAAATATAATGATACAGCAATTGAATATGTCTTTCTATGGACAAAGATGAATGTAAAAATTAAAAGCAATAAGGTAATTCAGTATGAATAGCAAAAACAACTTTATAACTTTATAACTTTAAACGTGCATTTTGGTTTTCACCATTGATTGATGGAATCTACACAATCACAAAGTTGACTTGATTTTGAATGCTACAGTCTATCCCTCAAACGGATGTCTGTATACAAAGCCTTAAGCTATTTACAAAAAATACTTTATATAATAATTAAAAAATATCATAAACAAAATCGTAATTTTTGATTTGCTGTATTGACAGAGCTACTTCAAATCTTTAGAATTTCTTTCATTTATATGTGTTAACTTAAAGGGATTTGAATTTCTCACAACAAACCTCCTTATAATCATTGCACCTTAAGCTAATTAAGGAATGACATTTTCATCAGTTATGACGCATTATCTCAAAAAGCATATCTTCATAAGACAAATGGATAAAATTTTTTCCAAAATTTTAATAATTTGAATACGCAAATTTATAAAATATTTTGCTACCCAACCTGTCTAGTGGTTAGCGTATTTGACAACAGATGGGTGGGTCCTGGGTTCGAATCCTGGCTCGGGCATGGATGTACTTTCTCTCTCTCTTTCTTGTTTTTGTCTTTTCTTTGTGTGTGAATGGTTGCCTACCCTATAAACGGGCACCTATGGCATGTGTGTACTGAGGAAGTCGGACTCCACACCAAATATGGTTCAGTTGGAAAAGTGGAGCAGCGCACCCATATTGCCAGCCTGGCTGGAACACGACACCAACAACATTAACATAAAATATTTTATAAGAGACCGACATAAGTACTTAAATTGTAATATTGTTTATACATATTTATAAACTTGTTGAACTATCAAATTCCTTTCGCAATACAAAACGTATTTTTGGACCATATTATTGATATACATGAATTTTTAAAGGTAAAAAAAGAAACCCCATACACACTGTAATGAATGTAAATATGAATGAAAATTAATTGGCATAATAATATGACATTTCTTTTAGAAACTAAATTGCTGACAATTATTCATTGGTATACTGTGTTACAATTTTATAAGTTGTTACATTAGTTATGGCCAATAATTACCAATATTCATTTTGTGTGCTTCAGTCAGCGATACAAAATCCAAAAAAATAATTTGGCTTTAAAATCTAATAAATAGAAAAGAATATACAACTTAAAATAGAAATTCAAAGTCACTACAAGATAATAAAAATTTTTTGAACTTAAACACTTACTGCAACGTTCGTAATTAGGCAGACAAGCTACCAACGGGTCTAAAATTATCTAACAACATTCGCACTGCCTAATCACCTAAAAACAATAAGCTATTAAGTCATTAAATATTAAATGTTCTTTTGATAACATGTCTTTTTAACACCGTCTTTGGACAAGATGGACTGCATGAATAACACAAGACACATATTAGTTAATAATCTTGAAAGTAAAATTGTTGATTCAAGCAACTGAAGAATTAGTTAAAAGATTGGAAGCCATAAGTTTTCCACTAAGCTTTTTCACAGTAACCGTATCGCAAATTTTTGTAACCGTATCGCAAATCAAAATAATTTATTCGTTTTAATTTTTAAACCTCAAATTAATCTACATTTAAATGATTGTAAAATAAATATAATATATAACTGATCATTTATTTAATATATTTCAGAATGAAAATTAAATTGTTCATTAAAAGACTTTTTTAATAAGTTAATTTTAAATTTTATTTCCTACTTGTAATGATCCAAAATAAAGTATATAAAAATTAATCTTAGATTTTAAGTTAAATCATATTCATTTATATTGTCACTTATGAGACCGAAACATTTTAATTACATTAAATGAAAGCTCTTTTTAGAAAGATGGTTAAATACTGAAAAAATACAGAATTTTGAAATAATATTAAAACCGGAAAAATTATTTACAGTAAATATAGAATAACGATTTCGAAGATGAAAATGAAATATAAGGTGAATTACATACTGCCAATACAGAATAAATTTACTTTTGAGTTATTTTTATGCATAAATATCTCGAAATGGTTTTCATAAATTATTTATTTTTATAAATATTTTTGTATTTTCAGATACCAATATATATGAAAATATCATTATCTAAATTTTAAATTCAGAAATCAATTTTAAATACCGAATTAGAATAAATATAACGTATAAGAGTTTGAAACACAATGTATATTAATAAAATTGATTATATTATCCCACATAATAATATTATTATTATTAATTAATAAAATTATTATTATTATTTACTGTTTAAATAATTTTAATAAAATGAATAACTATATTTTAATAATAATTATTAATTTTTATTTATATAATTAATATTAATAATAATTATAATTTTAATAATAATTATTAAAATTTAAATTATTAATATTAATATTAATAATAATGTTATTATTATTAATAATAATATTTCAGTCCTAATTCACATTCACACAAAAATTTTGAAAACAATTCCAATTATTATAGAAAGTAAAAAAAGTAGTACAACTGAGAACATATGAAGTATAATGTGGGCTTAATTTATTTCATGATTTTTTTTTCCATTTTAACTGCCATCTTTTTTAAGTTTCGCTACAGTTTTCTTTTTTCTTTCATTTCTAAATCCAAAGTGCAGAATGTATTGATTTACTTCAAAAGTTTCGAAGATAATGATGAACTTAAATTGGAAAATATGAAAAGAGATATTTTTTCTATTGAATAATTTGCTTACATGAATAACCACGTTCTATTCGATTAATTATTTGTTGTTTGAAAATAACTTTCCTAGTTTTTTAATGATATTAAGATCAAATACTTTGTTACTCAGTTCTGTTATTACTGTCATAAAATTAAAAACTTCATTTAATACATATATATATGAATTCTGAAAAAGATATGGAAAAACTACGGTGAAAAAGCCAATGTAATAATTCTAAATAACTGAATGTAAATAATCTTTAAATAACAATCAAAACAGAATTGCAGAGTAATAATCAGACATTGTTACATACTTTTTATTTTCTTCAATTAACTGAATAACATTTTTGTCCTCACAAATATCAATGTAGATTACTGTCACAGTTGAAGTGCAATATCTCTCAATAATTTAATATATATTCAAAACAAATATAAGAGGAAATTATGAAAACAAATACTTTTCTAACCCGTATCTGCGACATATGTGTTTTAAATTTCATTATGCTTTATTCATTATCTCATTTATATCTTTGTATATTTAACACGAGGGAAAATTCACTCATATTCAGTGATGTAACTCAATGTTACTTTTTTTAGTCACTTAAAAAAAGCTAATTCTTTTACTCTGTATAGCAAATTTGGATATGAAATTGCAGTTTTTTTTCATTAAACGTACAATAATCAGATGTATCATTCAGTCATATAATATCAAATATAACTTAACAGTCTTGGAAAGAAAATTATTTAATACTTATATTTTAATTCACAAAGGTTGTTTTTATGATTAATTTCACAGCTTATGTATTCTTATTCCTAAAAATCCATCTCTTACTTACTTACTTTAAGGTAAAAACCATGAGAAATATTTTTTTATCTTATTATAATTTCTAAATTTATCTTTTTAAAATAATGCATTCTTGAAATATAATTTTAGTAAGAACTTGTACACAAATATGCATTTTTATTTTATACCATTTAACTTTACAATGGTTTTTCCTTAATAGATTTACTAATTATCTGAAAGTTACAATTTTTATAAATTTAATTGAATCAAATAATTGTAACTAGCAAAGTAGCCCTTAAGTAAAATCGGTATTTCAAACTTAACAATTATTATAATAATATAGATTGCTGATTTTTTTAACACATTCCAAAACATAAAAATAAAATGCAAAAGGTCATGTCATAATTAAAAAGTTTTTAAGAGTTACCATCTTGCTTTCTTTGCAAAATAATAGATAATCATTATGGCAGAATATTATTGGTTAACGACTTCCAACTCATAAGTAAAAATAGTTGCAAAATATAAAATTTTATAGCTTTCCTTCATTATGTTCACCAAAAAATGACTTCATTAAATGAACCACTATCACTCTACCAATCTTTTGCAGTTTTCATTTATGATATTAACTATTTTCACGACTCAAAAACTTAAAAAGACTTTGAATTTGTTATTGAAAGAAATATCAAAACTCAGACATTAATGTATCTTATAAAGAAAACAGTTAAAATCTTAATAGTCTTGGCTTATGATATAAAAAAATAGAAGAATAATAAAATGAAGATTTTTCTCGGATTTATGATGTATATTATTATTGTAATTAATATGTATTTATTAATTATGAATGGTTTCATCTTAAAACCTATAATGATGTTCCTATTTAAAGAAGATTCCTATAAAGTTTTTAAAGTATTACACTAACGTTACTCAAAGTTATTGAAATTCTCATCATTATTCTGTCTCACATTCTCAAACAAAGTAAAACATATTTTTAGAAAAATATATTTGACATTTCTTTCTATTTTTAATTGATATATTTAATTGAAGTTTCTAAAATAGTTTTCAAATAGTTTGTAAAGATTAAAACGATAATTAACAGAAAAACTTTAAATGGAAAAAGTTCTGAATTGAACATAAATTTATTTATTACTGAAATTTTCTGTTATATATTTGTTTGGTAAAAAATAAATCCACTATTTTTAGGTGAACTTTAAAAACTTTAAGATTTATTAGAAATTGCTTTTTCAAAATGCCTTAAAATTGTTTTATGGCTATCTTTAATTGGTGAGACGATGTTACAACTGCTTACATGTATATCAACTTCGATCATTTCTGCAAATTTATCGACAAGCCCAGATGTGGGAGGTACATCTTCAACATCAAAAAATACTTGAACGGAATAAATAAAATCAAAATTGCACATAGTTAGCTGTTAGAGTATCAAAACTACAAATAAAATTCAAAAATAAAATTTTATTAGGACCATTCAAAGACAAGCATGCATTTTCGTTTTTATGAGAGAAAAGTTGCAAATTTTGTCGAATTTTCTTTTTGTTGACTTCTATTTCAACAGCTTGTAACTGACAAATGAATGGTCCTAATAAAAAACAGCAAGGAATTTTAGTGCCAAATGTCACCTTTTCTAACAAGCATAAATCGATGCTTTACGAGATATCGATCACTAGAGCCAGATACTGAAACGGTTTTGGATATCTTTTTCCCCAACTTAATATTATAGATATTTTTGAAATATTCCGTTTTACCATTTAACTGAAGCACAGTTTTTCAATGAATAAACATTGTTTTGAATATTTGAAAAAATTGTAAAAACAGCAAACACAATGAAAACATTTTTACACACTAATAGTATTTAAATTCCCAATGTTTATTGTAACTTCTAATTTAAAAAATTTTTAGAGATTATTTTATCATTATTATTATTATTACACAAAATTCAAAATAGGTTTACGTAAATGATGCAAAATCTTATTTGTAAAATATCATTTTTAAAGTATGATTTTTAAAGTTTGTAGAAAATTAGAAAAAAAAACAAATGCCCTTTTATATCTAATGACTAATTTCACAAACTTGTGACAAAAAATATAAGACTATATGTCTTTAGTTTTTTATGATTGAACTTTAGAATTTTTGATATTATTTAATTATAATTCAATATTAGTTTTTTGTGAAGAAGAAAACTAACTTAAGAAAAAATATCATTTATTTATGCGTGGGTGTGCATGCATGAGATAATTCACGTATATGATTTAATACAAAACATACATTAGAGTTTAAAGATTTTGTTGTTGTTAATGACACTTGGCGACGCCAAGCCCGCTCGTCACAGAGACTAGGCGAATGAAGTCAGAGAAGGAGCGTCTTCCGTTTTTTTATAGAGCACCCTCATTCGAGGGTGGAAGTACGACTTTTGGATTATAGATGGCTGCACCACCTGAATCTTCTAATTTAGAAATCGAAACCAGTGAAAACCCAAAACCTAGCTCCAACCACCCCCAGAGGTATTAATTTGTTTTGGGAAGATGGACGACATTGCGACCCGACGGATTTAACGTGCCCCGGTCGCCATTAGTGAACACGACGGATCTTCGGCTAAGCCGGGATTCGAACTCACCACTTTTTGGTAACGAGATCGATGCGTTAACCAACCAGGCCACCGTGAACTTTTAAAAAGTTTTAGAGTGGGGAACATAACTTTTACAGTTTGGTGGATCTTTTACTATATCTTATACTATATGAAACGCAAATACTTTTACTATGAAACACAAACATTACTATGAAATACAAGCATTTTACTATGAAGTACAATAATTTTTACTGTGAAATACAAATGTTTTACTCTAAAATAGTACCATTGTATATTTAAAAAAGTACTTTGCGGATGTTTAAACTCTATAAAATTTGAAAATATGGTTTTCTTATTTCTTTTACTTTATTTATATTTATATATTTCTTAAAACAATTTTATTATAATGTTAAGCTAAAAAAAGATTGCTTTTCAACAGATTATTCTTATTCCTCTCCTAGATCCAGAAATAGTTTTAAAAAAATGTTTTAAAGCAAAATATTTATATCACATACTTGTGTAAATTATGTTGTGTTAAAATAAAAAATATCTTAAATTTTGAACTCCTGTAATCATAAATATAATTCTAGTTTACAATTTCGCATTCTGCAAGCTTTTGATTAATTGCATGTTTTTTTTTTTTTTTTTTACTTTACACATATGATAATATTGTAAGTAAAAAAACATACAATAATGATTTGAATAAATTTAAATTCATTTCAGAATTTTAATATTTGTGTTTCTATAAAACAAAGATATTTTAGTTAACTTCTTCTAATCAAAGTGAAAAAAAACAAATAAACTTGCACATACGATTTATAAAGTAAAATATTGAAGTACTAATAAACTGCATGTTTTAATAAATATATCCAAAATTATCCAAATTTATTTTATATAGGTACAAATATGCAACTTGTGTTAGTATCATTTTTAGAAATACAATATACTTGCTGCATTATAATTTTATTTGAGCATTTATTCCTTAATAAATTTGGCTATTCCTGCTTTTATTCGTATAGATTTTGATATTTAAAATTTGTAAAGTTATTTTATTCTTTTAATTTAAAAAAGCTTATGTTTTTCTTTGAAATTCCAAATTTAAATGCTTTATGGGACATAAATCTACTATTATTCCAGTCCTATTATCTTGACTGACGTTGAAATGAAGATTAATCTGGAATTTGATACATGATTACTCTATATAAATTGGAATGCTCATAAAGCAACGAAGCTTATATTAATCCTCAGTAATTTTCTCGTTAAATTGATGCAGGATAATCTATGGAAATCTTGGATGATTGAACTTAATTGGATCCAAGTCATTAAAAATTAAGTTTGCATTTGTGCTTCACTGCTGAGAAATATGAAAGAATTTCATAAGTGGTGAAAATATTTAAACTGATATGTAATTTGAGAATATTTCATTTCCTTTAATGCATAAACATTGTTTCAAGAATTTACACTTATATTCACATATTTTTAATATTCATTTAACAAAAGTATTTTTACAAAAATTATTTCATAACAAAATAAGACAAATTATTATTAAATAAACAATTTTGTAAACTAATTCTAAATTCCTTATGTAAATCTCTTAAAATGTATTAGTCATTAAAGTGAAAGACATTCGTATCATTTGAGTACCTCAATTGTTTTGAAAACTGTAAATTTATGATACGAAATATATGTTATTATCATATGATGATAACCAAAATAAGTATATGAATTCAATCTCATTTTAGTTTACTTCCGAACAAAATCTTTAGCTACGTCAAATCATCACACACACACACATAATGTAAACTACAGATGTGTGTGTGTGTGTGTGTGTGTGTGTGTGTGTGTGTGTGTGTGTGTGTGTGTGTGTGTGTGTGTGTGTGTGTGTGTGTGCGTGTGCGTGTGCGTGTGCGTGTGCGTGTGCGTGTATTATATTAATGTAAGTTGAGATATATAATTCATACTGTCATATTTTCCTTACATTCTTACATTATGTCCTTGCATACAAAGTACTTCATCAAAGTATCAAAGTACTTCATCAAAGTATCAAAAACACACACAATCAAGAACACCATAAACAATATCAATAGAAAAACGTAACAAAAATTTGATTCAAGTGTTCTATAGCCTATCTGTTCTATTTAAAATATATGATTTAGTTAATTATATATTATATATAAACACAGCAGAGTTGAATAACTTATTGTACGTTATATCAATAGTGCATTTTATTATAATAGTTTATGAAAAATATCGCTAAATAATTTCAATTTTCAAATAAATTTCGTAACTTAATAAGGGAGGCTTTAAATAAGTATATTTGATAATGAGGATGCGCAAGAAATCCTTTAATCTGAATGGCACAAGCCGGTTTGAGTTATGTTTCTAGCTGCCTACTTAGCTCAAATCTAGATTCCGAAGCAAAGCCGTAATCGAAAGCTGAATTGTCGGCATTAGAGCTTGTCTCTTATCTTCAAATATCCAAATCAAGGAAATAATGTTTGATCTCATCTGTTAGAGAAATGGCTGATAGTAAAATGTATCAGAAAGTTCACGTATCTAGTGGTATATAAAATTTGAACCTGTTGCTAATATATTTGAGAGTACTTTATTCAAATATTGTTATATATTCTTTAGATTAAACTAAGCAATTTCTGAAAATATTTACTTAGAACAACCAAATTTAAAATATATTTATGCACAACATTGACAAGTTATTGACACAATTGACTGTTTTAATATAATTAACTAACTGATATATGAATTTTTATTTATAATCATCAATTTAATAGTTAAATCCATAATTATTAAAAACCAACAAAATTAAACATATTTCATTTGAATGTTTATATATTTTTATGAATAAAATATTCTGTTTTATCATATTCTAGAATAAATTAATAAAAATTAATATTTTCAATGTTTTGCAATTTTCTGTTTATTGACGATATTTCTCTTTCAACAAAACTGAACTTATATAGATAATATAAGAAATCCATCAAATTATCCATTTTTTTATAATTAATAAAAATAAATATCACTTAATATATTCGTTTTCATTCTTATATAATATATTTAAATACTTACAAGGATACATACAACACACATATTGTGGAAATAAAATAAATAATATACCTACACATATGCATATTTTTTCAAAGAAATTCATTAAAACTGATAAAGAACAATCATTTTCAATACATTCTAACTTGGACATTTTAGTGTAATAATAAAATGAAATATTCCAATAAGTCTGCATTTCGAATAATGTCATGAAATAAATTTACTAATTTATCAAGCATTAATTAATCTAAAAAATGTGTCTTAAAAATTAGTACAAGAATAAAATGTCTAAAATTTAGTTCAAGATTACTAGAATTAAATTTTTCTTAATTTTCATTTGAAAAGCTTTATAAAATTTTATATCTTTTTCAATCAAAAACTTAGGCTTCTTGCAATTAATAGACTATGACAAATTTTTATTATAAAAATTTTAATATATAAAAGTTTATAAATTATTGTATGCAACACACATGAATAGCTTCAGCCAAAAACTTATGGGAAATACTTGAATATGTACTTCATTTTCCCACTTCTAAATAGTTTAGAGAGTTAGAATTTCCGGTTCATGAAACTATAAAAAAAGGAAGTAAAGACAACCACATCATGTGGCACATAGTTATTCAGAAAAATTAATTTTAGCATCCATCACTTTTGTTTAATAATTCCTTGAGTCTTTAGGTAATTCAGTTAGATGCTCTATGTTATTTTCAATATGCAACAAATTATTTCATTAAAAACATGGCATATTAAAGTAATTTCTAAACCATTATAAACATCTAAGCTCAAATTAGGGATCAAACCTATGATTTATTGAAGACAGATTCAGATCGTTAAATAGTAACATGTGTTTTTTAATTATTATTTTATATAGTTTTTATGTAATTATATTATTACTACAAGATATTTTCCCTTCCATATTCACATTTAAACAATTAATCATCTGATTATTAAAACCTCCGATGTTAAAATTTTCCCAAAGGATTCAACAATAAATATTTCCTTATAAACTTGAAAAAAAATATCTTCCTATTTGTTTAACTCTAATATTTTTTCTTTTCGAATATAATTAAATTCATTTGTTTGCCACAGTATTGCAATGTAGATAATACAGTTCTCATATCTAGAAATAAAACATGCAATAAGAAATTGTTTCCATTGAACTTTAAAAACGAAGTAAAAACATAGAAATTGTTTTGTTTATTATTTGTATTCGTTGAAATAATATTATTGAATTATTTTTCTTCATGTTTACTATCAAGCTATTAATAAAGGTTTCTAATTCATTAGACAAGATGTCCATATATAAAGACTCTAAATGAGTGCATTCCTCCATTTTTAAATCTTGAACATAGTTTCATCGTGAAATTTTTCTGTTAAAAATTTTAATGTTTTTCAACTGTTACATTTAATCTTCTTAAGTATTGCATCTATTAAAAAAACAATTTACATTAAATATTTGAGAAAAATGTTTGTTTTAAAACGAAAAGAAACTTTTGCAAATTAAGTGAAATTATGTTTAAAATATTAAAAAAATGCGATTTATTTTTTTACAAATTTTATGGAGCATTCATAAAAATTAAAATAATGAGAAAATGCTTAAATAATTTTATCACTTTATCTGTACCATTAAATCAATTAAATTAATTTTTAATATTATATTTTAACTTCTTTAACATTAAACTTATAAATAAACGATAGTGCTTAAAGCAAAATCTCCGTAAAAGCAAACAATTTCCAACAAAAACCACATTAAATTAAAAACAACTTAGCATTAAGTGCGTTATTATTTATTCAAGATGTAATGAAAGCAGATGAAATTTTTCAGCACTCAAAAAATATTCACTTCTTTCCTAAGATTGTTTTAGTACGTATAATTGCTGTCAGAGGTCTTTTTTTCATTAAACTCTTTTTTATAACGAAATACAAAATATATGAATTGTAAAATAAATTAAACTTCGAATACGATTTTGCAGTTAAATTACAAAACTAAAATTTCCCAAACATTTTTATATTTACTTTCCGAAATCTCAAGTTTTAAGTCTTGAATGAATGTCAGGCATTCGTTTTAATACTTGCATATTTTTTTTTAAATTCTATTGAATTAATTGAAATAGGAGCAAATAAAAATTATTTACACTACAGGATTGTTTTAAACATAAATGCTTATATAGATTTTTATTTGTTAATGTTTAAGGAAATTCTTTCCAAAATTCCTACCCTTAAACTATAATCTTTATCTGGATTTTGAAAAATAAAAAATATCATCTTCATGAGTAGTTTGACAGTCCTGGGTGGACCCTGGCTTTCTCAAAAACCATTTCCAATTCTTCCTTCTGCTCTCTAAAACTTTCCATTTTTTTACCCTAATTGTGTCAAAGTCCCTTTGGAGACAGTCATCTCAGTCGGGATCTATCTCTTTTTCTAATTCCAGTTGGTTTAGCCAACTGGAATTAGAAAAAGAGATAGATCCCGACTGAGAAAAGAAGTAAACCACATCTTTCAAAAAGAAGTAAA
>JAPDSC010014823.1:0-10208 GCA_026290005.1 Latrodectus geometricus | reverse complement strand
ATATATATATATATATAATCAAAGGCTTATGGGCAGCTGCACGACCATGAAAACCAAGCAGATATGCTTCCTTACGAATCATATTCATTAAAACAATACTCCCGGATGCCTGTTGAAACTCTTCGCGAATGAAGACCATGGTTTGGGTGCAGTTCTTCCGAATTTCTCTGGACAGCACTCGTCGGTCTCTATCTCCCAGTTTCGTTGGTCTGCTGACCGGGGCACATTTCGAAAATTTCCGCTCACCTTCCACCTCTTAATCACATAGGCCACTGTCGATTTTGGGTACTTCAGATCACTGGATATGTCCCTTGAGGATCGGCCACATTTGTGATACCCGGTAATTATACCTTTCTCGAAATCAGAGAGCTCCGAACTGCGCGGCATCTTGCATGCGACTAATGCTGATGCTGTTTCCTACACTATATATACCGGCGGGGGGGCTCCTACACGTTATGTACCACGATACACACTTCAGGACCGTTGATATCGTCGTTTGCTTAGTAGACTGTGTGTGTACATATATTAATATCATTGTTATATATTTTTCAAAAGATTATTCAGTGTGATTTTAGTGAATTTTACTGTCTTAAAAGATAATGCTTTGCATCTATTAATTTATAATTGCAGTTTTACTGAAAGATCCGACGCCAAAGTTAGGATTCGTAGCCTCAAACAGTTAAATTAAAGAAAAGAGCTTAAACGTATGACTGTCATTTTGGTTTTGCATTAATATTTTCCAGAATAGTCAGTTTTGATAATAAAAATTAAACATCATCTCTATAATATGAAATGCAAAGGGAACATTAAAAAGAAGACATTTTTGAAATTCATAAAAAAAAGTTTTTTTTTTTGTATTCTCATTCCTGTTTTATTACCAAATATGAAATGAAAACATGAAATCAAAATGACAAAATACTTATGTAATAAATTAGTTAAATAATTTGCTTATGTATATAATTACTGTGGTCATAACAATGTTATATCAATATTCGGTGGATAAATTTAAAAATAATATTTCGGAAAATTATAAAATGTTTGATTTATCAAAAGTTATGACTAAAGACACATATTTGAATTAACATACTCATATAGACATTGCAACTCAATTTGCCAATACTATAAAAATATAATAAAAACAATCAAAATAGATAACATAAGAAATGAAATCTATTTATTTAGTTGCCCACCCTGTCTAGTGATCGGTGTGCTTGTCTGTGGTAGGGAGGTCCCGGTTTCGAATCCCGGTTCGGGCATGAATGTATTTTTTCTTTCTCTCGCTTTCCTGTCTTTGTCTTTTCCTTGTATTAATGGAGTTTGAATGGCTGCCTACCCTATAAACGTACCTAGGGCATGCGTGTACTGAGGAAGTCGTACTCTGCACCAGATTGTGGTTGATTGGGGTCGCCATATTGCCAGCTTAACTGGAATTTTTGATGAGAATAAATTTAGTATTAAATTTTATTACGAGCGCGCACAGATTTCATAAAATGTGTTTTACTAATAATATTAATTTTTTTTAATGAGCCACATACATTTAAAACTTTTCTCTGTGTCCAAAAAACAATAATTCTCCACATTTCTAAAAAAATTCCTTACGCATACTACTCCATTTTAAATTAATATCACTCCTTTCATTAACCTCTGATTCGAAGAGAATAGCTTTATTCACTATTTCTGTCTATGAAATATTTTAATTATCATTGTGGATGCAACCCGCTACAAAAGGCTGCACGCAAATTCTAAAGAAAGGCTGAAGTTTTAAACGAAACGCTGCTTTTGGAGTCTTTATATAGAGCGATTGTTTAATTCTTGCTTTTGTAACTTTCTTGAAAGCATCCATTTATCGCTCAAAATTAAACTCAAATTTTGCTAAGTCTGTTTTATTAAGTTTCTAGAACAGCTTAAAAATTATCATTTTAAGTCATAGTTTTTTCAGTTACTACTTCTTAATTAATCTAATAATGTATCTTATCTATTAAAATTTTTTCTCATCGAAATTTTACAATCTTTTTCATCATCAATTGAAATATTTTATTGTAAGGAATTCATAATATGCAATTATTTAATAGTTAGAACATTTGCATATGTTAAGAATGTATAAAAACAAGTAAATAAAAATTATCTTGACAAAAAATGTATTGAAATTGATTTCATAAAATCAAGCAGTTTCAATGAAACTTATGTAGTACAGATTCTATAATACTTAACTCATTGGTTCGAAATACAATTTAGGACTAGAAATAAAATAATTTTAAAATTTCAAAATGTATAACGTCATTTATCAAAAAATTAAAATATATAGAATTTAAAGACAGTAATTGCTAAATTAATATGTTAAAATTTATTTCAAATAACCTACATAAATTAATCAGGTTGAAATGTTCAATGTTGGTAGAAATAAAGAAGTAACTATCATATGTGGGGTTTTCTATGAACATACATTAAATAACAAAAAAGTAAAATTAAAATGAAAAAAAGTAACCATAACAAAATTATATTTTTTCTATAATTTTGATTAAAATGTATTTGTTAATTATAAGATTTCAAATATTATTGATTTGCATTATAATATATTACAACGAAAAACTATTCAAAAATATAAGGCGGAAATCTTCTTACATCTTGTTTCCTGACAAGCGTTAATTAATAGAGAAAAACTATAAGTAAAACGAATAGCAGTTTTTATATGATTTCCTTAAAGAAAAAGTTAACGGTCTGTTTTTTACGTACATACTAATTTATTTATTTTAATCACATGTCAGATGAAACGAAATTAATAATAGAATAATCTAATCTTTCTAATCAAACATAATGCATTAAAAGGAAACGAATTATTTAAATGAACTAACTAATCATTATATTAGAAATTAATAGTTTCGAAAGTGAATTGTTAATAAACTATTAACACAAACGTATGTATTATCAACTGCAATTAAATTTGTTTTTGTTTACTTTAAAAGAAATGCTTAAGTATTTTCATTTCTTTTCACATTAATTGCTACCAAGACATTAAAACTGAAAAAAATATTTTCAATGTTTGATAATATCTATAAAATATTATACGATTATATTCAATTTTCATAAAGAGTAAGAGCAAATTCTTTTGCATTCTTTTTTTTTATTTCTAATGGCGGACATCCTTGTGCAAGTAAGTACATTAGCCCATTTACCGCAACAAGGCCGGAAACTGCTACTCATTTTATCGTTACTCGGTGGGCACCTTTGAACCAAGTCACAGAGGCACGACTAGAATCACCCACGCCACACCAACACAACCCCGTTTATAGGACGGGACACATTCATCCATCATCTGAGGAAAGGACAAGAAAGAGAGAGAGTGAAAGAGAAGGTACATCAATGCCCCAGCCGGGATTCGAACCCATGTCCTCCCCATCCGTAGTCGGTTACGTTAACCACTAGACAAGTTGGGTGGCTTCTTTTGCATTATTAATATACCCAAATAAGCTTTAAAAATTATAGTTATAAACTATAATTATCATAGTTAGTTATAAATTATAAATTTTAAAAATTATAATCTTTCAAACTATTATCTTCCAAAATAATTCCATTCATACCTTTTGCATAAGATGAATCCAAACCCTTTGAATAAGATGAATATTTTGAATATTTTTACTGATGTTAAGTAATAATATTTTGAATATTATTATTTAACATCAGTGGATTAACCTTTGACATCCAATGAAATATTGGTCAAAAATATAAGTATATGAACCAATCTCTTTGCGTTACTTGAGTAGCTTAGTGATTATGCTTTTACTAAAAGTTTTATGTTTTTTGTATATATTTATTGGGATTAAACTTACTTACCTACCTAAGTATTTTTCTAAAACCTTGAGTCAATTAGGTACTACAATTAGATATACATTAAAATATGACAGATGTTTCTAAAATATTTTACAATACACGCGTATTTCATTTTAATATTTATATAGATCTCGGAATTGAGTTTTTTCTAAACTAAAAATATAACTTTTCCTTAAGTTTTTAACATGTACACCGTATAGCTTTTCAAATGAATTCCTCATATATTTAAGTCTGTATTTAAGCGTCTCATGGGGAAAATTAAGTACTTAAAGAAGATGCATGTTTAAGCAAGTATTTAAACAACGTGCACATGTTAGAAGCTAAATGGAAGATACCATCGTTTATTTAAAGCTCGGTCGTGCAATTATGTGTCAATGGCCTTTCAGGATATGTTTATAAAGCAGAAGCTTATACATTATGATTAGAAAATCAATAGTATTTTATTTTCACTTTTCACTCATTTTTCAAATTTAAACGAAAATTAGAAGAAACATAAATTTTAAAATATTAATATTAAAAATTTAAATTCTCTGGAAAATTTTAATGATTTAAAAAAAAGAAACTTTTAAATTCATATAAAGTATCAAAATAAAATTTAACGAACATGAATGATGATTTGAACTAAAAATGCTAATGGTTATTGAAAAAAAAATATCATCTTCAAAAAATATATAAGTTTTCAATAAACAGTAGCAAGGTATTTAATAAAAATAGTATAGTATTGATATATTTAATAGAAATAATCATTTTTTTATAAAATCTTAGTTTAAATAACCACGTGACACAAATAAGATAATTCTAATTTACTTTACTTCGATTTCTAGCGTATCTTAATATAAGATTTATCACTTAAAAGGAATAATTTAAAGGCTTTTATACTATTTCGTCCTTCTATAAATTGAAATTTCGGGATAATTTTCATTACAAATGTATTATGGAATAATTAAGTGAAATTTTGTGTTAGAAAATCTATATTTTCTGTAAAATAATTTAATAAATTACAATTTTTATATAATTGAAATCTAAATTCTAAAATTTATACATTATTTTTAAAATATAGGTTATTTTTATTGAAAATAAAATTTCCCAATTCAAAACATGAATGTGTATATTTCAAATTCCTTTATATTTAAATTATCTAGGGCTGATTTCAAAATTCATATTTTCCTAAAATAGTCTCTATTTTAAATTTTCTTGAAAACTAAAATTTCTTATTTTAAAAATAAGATTTAGTCATAATAATCCAATGATAATCTGTAAAATTGTAATCTTAATTTTCAGTTTAACTATTATTATTATTAGGTATTCCGTTATTGTCAGTCAGATGACGAGTAGCTTAAAAGGGGAAAGCAGGAGTACTTAATGAATATTTACAGATTTATTTACAATTAGGATTATTTATAGACAGACATCTTTTTGCCAGCTCTCTTTCATAGCGAGCTCCTTCACACACATTCTCTCTTAAATTACATATACATATCTCTTCTTATGACATGCTAACTACTGCCATCTAGTGGCCACTCATTATTTTTTAAACATTACAACAGCTTTATGTTAACATTCGGTCAGACTGACTGATCAATCTCCTGATTAATACAAACAATACTACTAGACATTAATAAACTAAAATACATACAAAAATTTCAAAATATCGCAAAATAAAAATAAACATACTTACAAATCTTAACAATTCTTTAGTAGACATACTTACTATTTTTTAACCATCAAATTTAACAAAAGTGTAGAAATTATACTAATTTTACATTCTCTAATCTACTTAAAAAATGAAATAATTAGTACATATAATGAGAAAATTATACACTATATTCAATAGAAAATACCATAAAAGTTCAGATTTTCTTTAAAGTTTAATTTAGTATGGAAAACGTTTATTTAAATGAAAGTTCATTAAGTTAAAGGTTCAATTTCAGTATCACTGAAATCACTTGTGTCTTGGTAAATTCTCCAAGTCTTTAGTTTACATACATGGGCGGTGGTTGTGAAAAAGTGTCCCTTTTCCTTTTCGTGTAACCGAGTCACTCTGTAAGTGTCACCTGGTAATATTTGAGTAATTATCAATGGTCCCCTGTATTTTGATTGAGTTTTCAAAGGTTGACCTGTTGCTTGAGGTGTTTTCTTCATGACCCCTATTTCACCTTTTACGTAGTTGATTGTTTTGCATCTTTTTTTGTCAAAATATGATTTCATCTTTTCCTACTTATGTTCTATATTTTGAATCTCTTCTTTTCATATTTCTTCAGTATCCTTACATTCTTTGGCTTCATCATCTGCTAATTTGCTTATTAGTTCATCATAATATCTAGGTGAGTAACCATGTAACATTTGAAATGGAGTCTTATTGGTTGTTTTATTAACTGCATTAATTAAATTTAGTTCGGCATCTTTAATTTTCAAGTCCCAATCATTGTGTTTTGGATCTTCCATACTTGTAGAAATTGTAGCTAATAGAGTTCTATGGCATCTTTCGACCATTCCGTTTCCTTCAGGATGCTTTGTAGAGTTCAAAGTATGCTTAATTCCATTTGTGGTACAAAACTCTTCAAAATAGTGAGAAATGAAACATGATACTCTATCACTTATCAACTTGTCCGGTAATTCAAATTCGTTGATGAAATTCTGTAAAGATTTCAGTACGTTTTGAGTTGAAGTACTTCTCACTGATGTAGATCTTACAAATATAGTTAAATTATCTATTATTACAAGTAGTTTTTGATTTCCTTTACAAGTTTTAACAAAAAGGCCTAGATGATTCACATGAATGATAGAAAATGGACGTTTCCCTAATACAATTGGGTTCAAAAATCCCTGTTTTTTTCCTCCTGGAACTTTGTTCAGCAAACGCTCAAAACACATCGAAATATGTCTTCTTACGTAACGCTTCATAGATTTAAACCAATATAATTCTTTTATTTTACTGACAATTCAATCAACAAAAAAATGTCCCATGAGGTCGTGGAATCTAACTACTATAATTTTCCTCATTGATTTATGTATTACATAAAGTAAAATTTCTTTACCCTTAATCTTGTGTTTTCTATAAATCTTATTCTGCTTGAAAATATATCCTTCAATCAGTTTCTTTTCAGATTCGGACCTGTCATCTGCATTATTCTTGAACACCTCTGTTAATTTAAGTAGTTCCATGTCTGAATTTTGCATCATTAAAATGTGTTCTTCTGCAACACAAACTTCAAAATTTCTTTCAATAATACTGTACAAAGTATCTTCTGGTTCTTCAACAGCTGCTCTACTTAGTGCATCTACGTGTTTCATTCGTTCACCTGATCTATGCCGGATTTCAAAATCATATTTTTGCATGGGATTAAATCATCTTGCCATCTGAGGATTTGATGACTTTTTAGCGTTTAGATACACGATTGCTTTACAATCTGTAATGATTGTAAACTTTATTCATATCAGAAACTGTCTTAACCTTTCTAATGTCCACACAGTTGATATTGTCTCTAATTTACTTGAATGATACTTTTGTTTAGTTTCCGTAGTTTTCTTAGACATTGGCTTCCTCTTAGACATTCTAAAATTTCATCGATTTTGGGTAATGGAAATTTATCTTTGACAGTTTGAGAGTTTAATTTTCTATAGTCAATAACCAAACGCTGTTCCCCAATCTTTCTTAACTAATAAGGACTGGAATAAGCAGATCTTGTATCTGTAATTATTCCATACTTCTTCCATTCGGATACAATTTTTTTTATGTGTTTCCTCTCTTCAGAATTGGTTTTATACGGTTTTTGAAAAGTTGTCTTACTTCCATCTACTTTTTTAATGATCATTTTGCATAAATTCGTGAAGCCAAACTCGCTTATATTTAAAGCAAACAGTCTCAATATTTTTTTTAATAAATTCAAAAGTTCCAATTTTTTATCACTGTCTATTTTGTCGAAATTTATATCTTATCTAGGATTTGTTGAAATTTATATTTTTCATCAAAATAGGAGACTTTTCCATGTTAATTGTTATAACTTCAACTTTCTCATTATCACTTTCAACCTTATTGCATAGGGATAAGAGCTTTCCTCGCTTACTTCCATTCCCCTACCTAAACACTGACCTTTCCTAATTTTTAATTTAAATTCTTTTTTTATTTATTACTGGTACAACTGTTTCACCATTAACTACTTCAAAAATAGAATCAAAATTATGTCCTATACTTTTGACTAAATTTGCCCCATTAACTATCGAATTTTCGGTTTCTTCAATTTTCGCTCTAATTAGATTAATTGATTTACTTTCGATTTCTGTCTCATTTAATGTTTTTAATTTAACTGCATTTTCCTTTATATCTACTTGAATTTCAGAGAAAACGTCGTTATTTGAGTATCCAAATTTTAGATTACCCCCAATGCATGTAAAAGCAATGTATGGTAAATCTAACCATGTTCTACCTAAAATTAAATCGTATGGTTGGGAATTAGCTTCTACAATTTATAAAGGAATAAATTTTCCAACTGAATCATCTATACGAATATTTACTACACGTTTTTAAAGAGATTTAGTCAGGATTATTTTGATTTCCAAAATCGAAACATTTTCTGCTATCTGGTGTCATTCAGAATCATTTTTAAAGGGCAACAACTTTCTTTTAAAGGGCAACAACTACTTCCTGTATTAACGCAATCACCTTATTCCCATAAATATAAGCATATTTTAAGTATTCGTCGGCGCCAACGATGCACTTGAATGCGAATTGTTTTGACTGACGGATAAATTATTCCCCTCGCGCTTTTCATCGGTTTCATATTTACACGTTCGCTGAGAATGACCATACTTTTTACATTTCTTACAGTAAGCAGATGTCTTCGGCAACGGGCATTCACGAGCTATATGACCGTAATTATTATAATTAAAACATTTAAATTCCCCTTTCTCATTTCGAATATCCTAGCTAACTTTTTTCGCTTAACATTTTTATTTTCACTAAAAAGAAATGATTTCTACCTGAAATTTATCATTACGATATTTATAATTCGATGAGTACCGTAATTTATAATTGTTAATAGATCGAACATTATCATAATTATCCAATTTATCCGCTAATTGATCTGGGGTATTTATTTTAGGCCATTCGTCCACAAAATGTTCCCGAGTTGTTGAATTTATTGTTCTTCAATTGTTCAGTAATAATTAAATTTTTTAAATTATTAAAATCTGAAATCTCGAGTCCCATTATCCATTCCTTAAAATAGTTTTGGAACTCTAATGAATAATTCTTACATGCACTTTCTTGATTGTTAACATGATTTAAAAATTTAAATCTAAACTTACCAGCACTTAACTTATATCTCGTAAGCAATAATGATTTTACATACTTATAATTATTTGCTTTGTCTTCGTTTTCACGCGCAATTAGTTGTGTGATTTCATAAGGGAGCAGTTCCAATAATTGTGACACCCAATATTCTTCACGTAACCCAATATCGTGCCTGCCGTTCAAATAAATAAAAATTTATATCCCCATTTTTAACTTTATATTCGTGCATTAACTTACGAAAATCTGTGTGTACGTTTTTACTTTCATCGTTGTTACTTAAATCCGAAATATTTGCATTTTGAACTCTATTTTCGATACGTAAACATTAAAATTCATACTCACGGTCGGCCAACGTTTTGGCGGCTATTTCTGATTTATTTCGATCTTCAATAATTATGCTTAATAAACTCTTACTAAACTCTTCTCTGGTTCCGTTATAAAACGTTTTAAATAAATTATTTTAGAATCTTAAGGTACTGAGATCCCTAGTTCTGTTGTTAATTCTATTAAATCTACTTTTTTTAGCCTTTCCCCTTTATTACTTCACGTATAAAATATCAATAACGAAATTATTACTTCTACTCCGCCTAAAATGAAACTAATTGTTTTTTTAAAAACAAAATTAAGAAAATACTTTATACTTATATATCTAATTCTTAAATGTCGTTCACTACTTTAGAATACGTTTCTAAATACGTTAATACACATTTCAAAACGAAACAATTAATATTCGCCTACTTGAATTCTAAAGCATCGAGAGTTATCCCCCTTCTGATTTATTAGGTATTCTGTTATTGTTAATCAGATGACGAGTAGCGTAGGCGGGGAAGGAAGGAGTACTTAATGAATATTTACAGATTTATTTACAATTAGGATTATTTACAGACAGACATCTTTTTGCTAGCTCTCTTTAATAGCGAGTTCCTTCACACACAATCTCTCTTCAATTACATATACATATCTCTTCTTATGACATGTTAACTACTGCCATCTAGTGGCCACTCATTACTTTTTAAATATTACTACAGCTCAATGATAACTATATATATATATATATATATATATATATATATATATATATATATAT
>JAPDSC010014806.1:0-12070 GCA_026290005.1 Latrodectus geometricus | reverse complement strand
AGGAACATTCTGTAATCGAATGAGTGTCATTGATTCAATTTTTATTCAAATTAAGTAATATTTTCGGTTATATATATATATATATATATATATATATATATATATATATATATATAAATATATATATATATATATATATATATTAGTTCAAAAATACTGTGGGTTAATTTTATATTACAGTTAAATAGTACGCATACATCCAATTTTAAGTTTGTGTGTAGCAATATATCATCACTTATAGTAAATAATGGTGAATGTATGTCTAAAACTCAATACACAAGGATTATAGATTGATTACTTATTCCATATTCCCACACTATGGTAATAGTAATATATTTAAATAGGTATTATAATGAATATGCCATCGTATGCAATTTATAATATAGCTATTTAAACCTTTTATAATATGCTAAATGTAGAGAAATTTTTATACTTACTATGAATTTTGAGAATTTTAATAACTTGTGATATTTTTGTATTGAGAAATCTCTCTTCAAAATAAGAAAAATACTGTATTCGATATCCACCATATTAAAAACTATGAGGCCAATATTGCCAATATCTCATATTTTATTCATAGGAGTTCTAAGTTTTCCATTTTACAATAAATAAATATGATTTTTACTTAACTGAAGATGCTCATGTTTACTACAGTAAGAAGTTTGAATATAATAATTATGGTAATTTAATAATTCTTCCCATTCTATCAAACTAAATGCAATTAATATTATATTACCCCTATAAGGAACACTGTTAAAAAAACATATTACTATACCAATATCTTACATTTTAATTTGTAATATAAATGTAATCTTTTCAGAAACACAGTACCATCAAAAACAGCAGGCTGAAAGAAAATCCTTTAATTGAAATCATTATTATGAAGAATAATTATAAAACTTTTAATGTAGTTTAATGATATTTTGCATGATTAGTTCCGAATGTAAGCCTCACAAGTTTCCCTAAGTGCTTACGGAAAAATTGATTATTATTTAACTTTATTCTAAAGGATGAAGAAAGTAATCTTGCAAAACTTCTATAATAAAGTCTGTAATGTTTGCATAAAGGGAAATAACTTTATTTCAATTCATTTACTGGTATTTTAGGATAATTTTTAAACAATAGTTTAAAAATTATCCTAAACAGGTGTGGAATGTACATATAGTTATTAGGAAAGTCAATAGCTCAAAACCACACAAATAAAATATGAGCCGTTTATTGTGAAAGTGACCTAACTTCATTTTTCAATTTTTTTCAGGTTAACGTGGTTACATGTACATCTTCAAGTTATTTATCTAAAAATAAAAAAAAAAAATAAAAAAAATTAAAGTAACACCCTTAGATACACTTAAACAATGTGACTCATATAAGTATATTTTTAAATTCATTGAAACTATAAGTATATTTTTAAATTCATTGAAACGCAAACCCCTAAATATCTCGATTTGATGATAAATAAAGTTAAGCCACTTTTAAAATAAACTGCTCATTTTTAAAAACTATTGCATGCTTTTTGTCACTCCAAAAAATTTTCCATTGTTGACATTTAGGTTCTAAAATGTTGCTGAAAATTAAATCCAAAAATTCACCATCTACTTGGCAAAAAATGCCAAGTGAAAGGAGAATTTCCTAAACATGTATGGAAAAAAATTATGTATGGAATGTACAAAAAAATTATGTATGGATTGTACTTACATGTATGGAATGTACATATAGATATTCGGAAATTTCTTTGGTAAAAACCACAAAACAAATTTTTTTTAAAAAAAAAACATGCTTTTTAACATTCTTAAAAAATTTCCATTGTTGACACTTAGGTTCTAAAATATTACTGAAAACTTAATCCAAGAATTCACTATCCACATGGCAAGAAATGCAAAGAGGATGGTGAATTCCCTAAACATATATGGAAAAAAATTATCGTAAACATGTATGGAATGTACACATAGTTATTGAGAAATTTCCTAGCTCAAAACCACAAAATAAAATGTAAAAGAAAAATTTTTTAAAAAAAGTTTTTTAACACTGCTAAAAATTTTCCATTGTTGATTTTTAGGCGCTAAAATTTGCTGACAATTAAATCCAAGAATTCTGTATCCACATATAGCAAGAAATGTCTGTGTTTTCCATGTAGGTCATATAAATATTTAAGCAGTTTTTTTTTTTTTTTTTTTTTTTTTTTTTAAATATTTTTAGGGTATTTTTTTAAATATTTTTATAAATTTGACAACTTTACTGCTGTTAATTATAGACTTTATTCTCATTTGTCAAAAATATCTTCAATCAGGGAATTAAAACATTGATTTAATTACAAAGTTTATTTCGTGAGAATGGCAATTTCATCGTTATTTTATGAAGCCCACGTTTGATCAAACAGGAAAGTTCACCCACTGCGTAATAATAGTCGATAGCCGAAGAGCCCACCCATCTCTATAAACATCATTTACGTCAGAACAGAAGCTATCAACATTATTCCAAAGAGTTATTTACTGCATTTCTGGAATAATTGCTCCCGAAACTAAACAACAAAATGCTCGTATAACACAGCGTGAGCGTACAGGATTTTTACGAGGCCGGCCTCCTTCTTTTGGAGCCCAATTCAATCACGAGGGGTCGCGGAGTACTTTAATAGGGCACTTATTGCTCGCGAACATCAGCCTTCGTCTGTGCTGCAAGACAGATTTAAGAACCATCAGCAAGGAGAAATTCCTAGCTCTAAGGGATGATTGCATCCCGAAGATCTTATGATTTAGGAAGGGGCTTAAAACGACTACGTGTTGTCTGCGAACAGTAGAAAGCTATTTTATGGAAATATTGCTTGGCTTCTTTTTTTTCTTCTGAGAAGTTCATGCTTTGGCGATTAGCATGAATGAGATCGGACACCGCCAATAATTTATCACAGCCAACCTTTAAAAGAAATGAGCAAACAAGTGAATCGCTTTCCAAGTTTGCACAAAATAGGCTTATTGCGCTTCTTATTTTAGAAAGAGAATTATGAGTCGTTAGTAAATAGCTCTCTGATGTTGAGAATTTAACGTTTTCTTTTCATGACATAAAATAATTCAGAGTGGTTTTATATGGTCCTTTTATCAAGCGAAGCTGAAAAATAAAATCTCGTTATTCTCTTGAGCGTTTTACAGAGGGGGCGTTGAATCCAATTTCATTCAAAGATTTTGAATTCCATGGTATAGCCTCCGCTTGAGTACGATAAGAAAGATCAAGATGCGAGTACTTGTGTTTTAATTCATAATGCAATGATATGATTCTTAATTTTAATCATTCATATTATGATAATATTTCTCACACAAATTTCATCGGAAACAATAGTTTAAAATAAATTACAAACCACTATAAATGCCCATTTACAAAATAAAAATAGAATCCTTAACTTGAAAGTACTCTAACACCTTCAAAGAAAAAAAATTTCAAAACTGATTTTAAAATGTTTTTATGTCTTATTTAAACATTGTTTTATAAGTTAAAACTACTAAAAAGAGGCTATGATATTTTACTTCTTTTTTATCCCCATTTTTAATCTTATGTGATTAGTTATATCTTATGTGAAATCTTATATGAAATTATATCTTATATGATCTTATATTAGTTTGGGGAAAAAGTAATCCATTATTTTTTCGGTAGACGTCTGTTGTGATCGATATCTCGTGAGGTATCTATCAAACAATTTCAGATTTATTCTCGTTGGAAAGATGACATTTGACGCTAAAATATCCTCTTGCGGTTTTTTGTTTGATTCATTCAGTTTCGAGTAAAAGGTTTTAAAAATGGAAGACAACAAACAGAAAATTCGATACATTTTCGTTTTTCTCTTGTAACGGCAAAATAGATTGCCGGGTGGCTAAAATTGTGAAAGGCGTTTATCGTCTTATATAAGACTGTAACAACCAGTTACGTACAATTTTTGTTTCGTCGATTCCGTTCGGGTATTTTTGATGTTAGAGATGCACCTCGCATGTGGATACAGCATCGTCGAAAATGTCTATAAAATATCAAAAATGATCGAAGTTAACCATATGTCAGCAGTCGTAACGCGCAAGACCTAAAAATCTACATGAAAGCTGTTTTAAACCTTTTTACAAAGTGAATCCAAAATAAGTTACATAAGGTTCACTTAAAAATAATGGATTTCTTTTTCCCCAAACCAATATTATCTTATATGATCTTATATCAGGATAATCTTATGTGAAAAGTTACAAAAAATCATTAATTGCATAAAATGAAAAACATTATAAGTATTCTCCAATTATATAAAAAAAAATGTATATTATGCTTACCAAAAAAATGTTTTTTTTTCTCTCTCGAGTGCCAGCTAGGTTGGCAGTATAGGTGTTTTGCTTCACTTTTTCAACTAAATCGCAATAATTTGATGTGAACTGTTTTCCAATTTTCTTTCTTTCTTTTCATTTTTTTTAATGAAAAAAATCTCCAGAATGCATCATTTTAGGGAATAGAGTATGGAATAGTCAAAATTTTGATATTTATTTATGTAGTACCTACTTTTTATCATACTTTCACTAAAAACTGATATAAGTGTAGTCTATTCCTTAAAATTATGCCTAAATATGACACACATATCAACTTTAAAAGAGATTAACCAGTAACTTTTTTAATTATGTTTTGCGATCTAATGAATAACGTAGAAATTCATTTTGATAAAAAATGAATAGCACTATTTAGAAACTACCTTCACTTTTAATAATAACAGAAACCTAAAATTTGCTTCCATTATATGTACAACCATCTTTACTTTCATAAAAAATAATTTTCTTCTTTCATGAAGCTTTCAAAACTTTTCGTCTTCTTTTGTCTGTTTCAGTGGAATACGACATTTATCCAGAATATAATAAAACTTAGCTGCATATTTGCTAATATTTTCAATATTCAAATATAAAAGCATTGGGGGACATTCTGAAAACCCAATTAAATTCGAGCACATCATCATACTCTCCATTTTCAAATGTTTTCAAACTCACAAATATACCTTTTGGCATTCTTTTCCAAAAAGCACTGTTTAACGTTTCATTAGCATTTTGTGTTTTATCATGAAAACACTTTGCAAGAAATTCACGGGTACATAATATCATCCAAACTGGCTTAGTAATGTTCCAAACTGGCTTACCAACATTCTTTTCTTTCAAACGATTTCCTTTGTTGCAAAGCTCGTTGAAAATAGCATCAGTTATATGAATCAATCGGAACACTGTCCATGCATAGGTTTTTCGAATATGATGAACAAGTAAACGATACTGGAGTAACATTTAGTTGTATTATTTTCCAATTCCCCACAAATTTTCCCATATTACTTACTGATAGCGATTCCATAATAATTTTAAATTTTATCCTTAATGGAAGCCATCAATTTTCTTTTCCCTGAGGGGCATGATACTTTATTTTTTTAATTTTCGTATGATTGATCCCACTCCTTTCTGAACATTCCATTTTAGAAATAATGTTATCGCCATAAAAACCCCTAACTTTCAAAAATCTTTTTGAATCACCATCGTCATAATATTTCGCACATTGAAGCCACCGTGTTTGAATAAAGTGTTTGAGGTTAAATTATGACGGACATTTTTGGAGCTCCATGCTAATATGCTTGTAACTCACATTGAAGAATATAACTGGAGATGATTTTTTTATACAAAAAACACATGCCATTGGAACCCATTTATAGGGTAGGCAACCATTCACACTTCACTTATACAAGGAAAGGGCAAAGACAGGAGAGAGAAAGCACATCCATGCCCAAACCGAGATTCGAATCCAGACCTCTCTATCCGAGTCAGGCACGCTGACCTCTAGGCAGAGTAAGCGGCTAAAGTGTTTGAAAATCCTCACAGCCTTAATGGCTTCCATGTTTGATGCAGAGCCAGAATAGTTTTGTTGACAATTATGATTTGCTTTCGTAGATTCCTCGACAAGATTTTTATTTGATAAGTTTGCAAATTTTTGCAGCCAGTACAATATGAAGACATCATCCCTAAACCCAAAAAATTTCTTAAGTCGAAGGAGAGAACAACATCAAAGCACCCATTCAACGAAGAATAGTTCCGTTTCTACCAAGTTCCGTCAACTGACATCAACCGCATTAAACATCATAAGCAGTAAGATAAGCATTTTCCAGATAGTTTCAGAAATAGCATAACAATTATGTTAGAAATAATCAATTTTGATGAATTAAAATTGTATTAACTGACTCAGCGTCCATGACGTATCTGTTACGTCGAAATAAACTGGTTCAAAAGCGTTCACGACGGCAGAGATATGTCAAAGCTTTCCTGTTCAAAAGCGTTCTGAGATACGTAGCAGAGTTTTCACCGAAAGTGGTCTCGACGTATATTTCCGCATAGTAGAAACCACTTATTTTCGCTTTCACCGTAATCCGTGATTTGATTGATCGGTCTTACTCACTCAAACCACACTCCTTAGAGACAAAACAAAAACTTACTTTATACCCACTTCCGGTTTGTAGGACTGAATTTCCGGTTTCTTTAAATTGATATAATTTTAGACCTAATTGAGATATCGACAAAATTGCAACTGATATTATGAGGAAAGTGCTTCTTTTAAAACAATAAAACAATAATCAGAAGATCATTTTTTTAAGCTTTGGTCAAAATTTCCATAAAAAATGGTATTCGCGCATGCGCCTCGGGTAAGTACTGAAGGTTAGAAAGTTAACATTCAGGCACCACAGCAGTTTTTAGACCTGAGAACTAATTCGACTAGGATAAGATTAATTAGTTATGCCCTGATTAATTAGTCTGGAGTTTATTTCAATTTCTTAAAATGTTTGTTAACTAACTTCAATCAAATCACTACTTTTCTGCTTCAAATTATTACTCATTAAAATTTATTTTAATTTTGCAAATAAAAATTATTTTCTAATATTTAAAAAAAGAAAGCTCTTAAAAGTACAAAAATATCCTTTTAAATTGTTCAAATGATTAAAAAATACACTTGTGTTACAAAAAATAATATACACAATTAAAATATAAATATTAATGGTTAGACTCAAGAATTTATTTTTTAAAAAAATCCCAATATGATAAAAATTAAACTCAAACTGATTAAATTAAGATATTGTTGTTGGTAAATCCTTGATAATTGCCCTAGTGAAACTTATAACCAATAACTCCTGCCTATCAAAAACAAGTTTCGATTTACCAAATACACGCTGCATAATCTTCATAATCAAATCCGTTTACTAGACTACTTTGATATTTCGACGCATTTTGAATTTCTTAATTAAAAATTTTAAGTAACTAAATAAGTTCTTGTCATCTAATTGGACCGAGACTCAGAGTAAATGGTTTTCAACGAACATCCATATTTAAAAGACAATTACATTGATTGCTGAGATTAAAACAACTGTGCTGATTGGAAATCAGATTCTTTAATTAATATATTTTAGATAACTAATTTATTTCTCGCTTTCTAATTCTTCTTAAACATACAGTGGAAAGAAAATATAAACTCTAAAATCATTGATTCCCAAAAAGAAATGTAAATTCATTCTAAATTAAAATTCTAATCTGTAAAATCTAATTCTAGAAAATTCTGAATCTGAAGTTCAGAGAAATGAATACTCAGTTATGAATGAATAGCTATCTTTTGAATTATCAATTAAAAATTTCTACAACACCAAATTTATTGGTACCAATAAGACATTTCTTTGCAAATGCAATTTAAAAGTTATATCTATGCTGGAAAGTTGTATAAATATTTTAATCATTAAATTAAAATTAACATGAACATATACTGAATTTAAATTTAGAATAAACTAATAAATAAAAAGTTTTTTTCCCCATTAGCATTTTCATATATATAAAAAAATATTTACAATTTTTAACCCCTTGACTGCCAAGGAAAACCTACGAGATTCGCTCCTCAGTGCCACCGTTTTCACACAGGCGATCGCAGTTATGCGGTGTATCGGTGGAAAAGAAGAGGCACGCTTGAAATAGAAGTAACATAATCACAACAGATATTTTAAGCAATGTCAAGGACATTCTATTGCATTCCAAAGCCATGGGTCAAGCTTTACTAATAGCAGAGTATTGCAGAAAAGCGTATTTCCGAGAGCCGTATATATACGCCCGGGGCAGTTAACGCATCGGCTTAGCGCGGCGTATATATACGCCCGCGGCAGGCAAAATAAAATGAGACAGTAATTATTCACAAAAATTCACCCAAAACGACTTTTGAACTTTTTTATTCTTGTACAAAATTAATTGGAACAAATTAAGCCCTTAAATCACTTTTTACTTTTTTTTAAAAAAAAAAGAAATAAATTTATTTTATCAAAAAATTATATTTACATTTACATTATCTCTCTTTTAGTTATATTTACATTTGATCATAAATCATATTTTTCTGTTTATATGGTAAATTTATGTAGTATTTTCGTAGTCTGATTTCTTGTATATTTATTTATTTCTCTTTATTGAAAGTTAAAGAATTTATATTAAATTAACTATCTTTTTATCGTCTTTAATATTTAATTGTATATAAGATATTGGAAAGAAATAAAAGATACAACATATTTTAGAACTTATTTAATATTTAAGAAAATTGGCGTTTATTTATATCAAGTAATAAAAGAGTTAAGATTAGGAGTGAAATAATTAGAAACTCCTATAAACATAATGGTTTAGGAGCAATATAATATTCTTTTAAATTGAAGATTCTAGGTTCTATCGTAGTTTTAAACTATTTGAAGCAAATGTTGAATTTTTTACCTACATGTTCATCGGGTTTGATATTTTCAACTCGTCAGGTTTTCTTCTTTGTAGTGCTTGGATATCACCATAACCTATCAAGAATAATTTTTGAAATATATGAATAAACAGTAGATATTAAAAGATTTTACCGTTGCCTTCAGTTTATATTATATATTGTACGAGGTCAAATTGAAAGAGATTCAACAATCTGCGGTATTTCTTCGTGAGATATATCGTATAAGTATTCAAATATTTTCTTAAGTACAATAAAAAGTGAATAATTTAAAAGGTGATGTAATGTAATGAAATAAGAAATGAATTAAAATGGGGAATATGTTTATTATGCATAAAGCTCCTTTTCAATAAAATATGAATGTAGTAGTTATTTTGATCAAGAAATATTTTTGTGCAAATTACTTTTCTTGTATATTATTAATTTAGATTCTAACTTTTACCAGTAAGAGAATTCATTTAAGGAACTTTTTATCTACATATTAAGCACAAAATTACTTTTGATCGGTGATTGTAAACGGTAAATTTTGATCCATTTACACAAAGGAAAGATCACATTTTGATTCCCTTCAGATAGAATCCATCTAAACCAAATGTAATGCATTTAGGTGAGCTAAATCACATTCTTATTATTATTATGTTTATTCTGCATGCAGATTTTTTTCAATAAAATCTGAATTTAGTCAGTTATTTTAATAAAAATATCTTTTTATGCAAGTTACGTTTTTATATATTATTAATTTAGATTGTCATTATTGCCAATAATAGAAGTCATGTAGGAAACTTTTTATCTACATATGAAGCAAAATATTGATTTTGATCGTTAATTGTAAACGATAAATTTTGATCTATTTTAACAAAAGAAAGAACACATTTTGAATCTCAATTAGGCAGAATCCATCTAAACAAAATATAATACATGTAGGTGGGCTATATTGCATTCTCATTATTATTATGTTCATCATGTATGAAGATTTTTTTCAATAAAATCTGAATGTAGTAGTTATTTTGATCAAGAAATATTTTTGTACAACTTGCTTTTTTATATATTATTAATTTAGATTGTAATTATCGCGAATAATAGAATTCATTTAAGAAAATTTTTACATATTAAGCACAAAATTGATTTTGACAATCATAAACAGTAAATTTTGATCCAATTTAACAAAAGAAAGATCATCGTTTTCGATTCCCTTTCAGACAGAATCCATCTAAACCAAATGTAATATATATAGGTGAGCTAAATCACAATTTCAATATTATTATGTTTATTATGCATGAAGATTTCTTTAAATAAAATCTGAATGTAGTATGATTTTTTCAATAAAATCTGAATGTTGTATTTTGATGTAGAAATCTTTTTTGATCTCTTTTTTCTTTTTTTAAAAAGAAATCTTTATATATATATATATATTATTAATTTAGATTGTAATTATTGCCAATAATAGAATTCATCTAAGAAAATTTTTACCTACATATCATCATTTTGATCCCTATCAGACAGAACCCATCTAAACCAAATGTGTGTGATACATATAGGTGAGTTTAATTACATTCTCATTATTACTGTATCATCATATATCCGTACAAATTAGATTTAAAATTTTATTTAAAATATTCAATTAATACTCAAAACTTATCATTGAGATTGTAAATGATCGAGTTATTGCAATCACTTAATTTTTTTCCACCTTTATTACAATCCTTTGCTAGGTTCAGTAGTCCTTTGGTGGAAGTGAAAGTGCTTCCTCCAGCCCGCACCACACTAACTACGTAATAAAAGTAGAGATTAATTAGAGAAAACCATAAAAATGATCATAAAGGGAGCTGTTGGCAACGACTCGGTGCGGTTCTTTCCACCCCGGGCACCCTTTGGAATTAACTTGACCCTCTGTTTGAGTAGTTACAGCTTGTTCGAAGGTGATAGGTTTGATACAGGGCTACTGTGGGCGAGTTGGGGTGGGTGGGAGGAAAGCCATAGCAGTTCTCGTTCCTTTATGAAGGACCACTAGCACCCCTATTTTATAGGGGTCGTTCCCAGGGGTTTCTGAACGACATTATTTGACAGAATTGAGTTTAGTGCCCTGGGGAATGAGATAATAGAATACTAAACTTGGATGGGAGGGAGTTGGAAAGGGGCTCACTGTGGTTTTGGATTATTTCTTCCGCTCCCTTAAACCTTACTCACAGAATTGGTGAGTTATGACTTTGGATGATTCGGATTTCATTCGCCGAACATATGTTGTCGCATGGACTTTCTTACAAAATGAATAATGCTGTAAATCGAATTATTCTAATGCAAATCGTGATTTATGGTATAGAAATACTTTTATAGTAACGATTTACATATTTCATATCCAGTTGACTTACTATTAATCTCTTAGTTTCAATATTTCATTCATGAAGAGCTTTTTTTCTCTTTTGGTTTCCTTAGATTAAAAATATTCAATATGTATGTGCTCAATAAAAGGAAAATTATTAAAAATTAATTTCTTAAGAATATTTTTCAAAAATATGTTGTTTTAAATTTTATTATTATAAAAATAAATTTAGTAAATTTTAAAAACAAATTTAGTAAATTCAAGTATAATATACATTTTACTATGCTTCTATCGTTGATCTATAGTAGATCTATCGTTTCTAATTTACCCTTACAGAGACAGGGGCATGGAATGTCAATAGGATCATTTTAAGAAGAAATGGGATATATGTGGTTTTGGAAAAGAAATGATATTTCACTGGAATTATTTAAAGATTAAAAATTTTAAGTTGAGTTATGCTAAGAGTTACTATTGATTTCTTGAAAAATCATATAGATATCATTATTCTTATTGATATCTAAATGGTATTCTTGCAATATTAATATCTGTGATAGTGTATTATTATCTCTCACACAACAGATGTCAGCAACAATATCATTCAAAATAGTTTTCCTTATTATTTCTTAATAAAATATGATGATGATTCCTTACAATACCCATGAAGCTATTGATAGTTAATTACGCTTATTATTTCACACTGTGAATGATCTATACATAGAATTTTAATGTTTATGACTGGTTTATCCAAATGCTAGTTACAGCTATAATAACTACTGGTATTTTATTCAGAAAAGCAAGCAAATTTTATTTTTAGTAAATTGTGTAATAAACTTTTAATTAAATGTACGTACTTAAGAATTAAATATGCTTTTTCCATTCTTAAGTACACTTATTGATTAAAAACTATGCTCAAATTAATATTAATGATATTAGTTAATATTTACATACTTTAATATTATAAAATAAATTATAATAAAAATAATAAATTTTCTAAAA
>JAPDSC010014785.1:0-12478 GCA_026290005.1 Latrodectus geometricus | reverse complement strand
TTGGCTGGAATGTCAACAGTCAGCATGGATGCGAGGCAAAACTTTCAACACGTTTGAATGTGATGGATGAATTGGTAATGTGAAAGGAGCACTGTCTCTGTTCAATGGAAAAAATGTCTATTAAGTGTATTTCCCATTTCTACGGTTCAACAATCCGGAATCGTTGTTCTTTCAACGAATGGCAAAAAAGAAGAAGGAAAAACTCACTTATTCATGCGCGTCGCCACTTGTTCGAATTGGCGAAGAATACAACTTACAGAGGCGACGAAGTATGTGAGAAGAAGTGCTCCTACTCACAAAACCTAATTGCATTTTCTCTAAGCTTGGTAACGAAGTCGACTTAGACAATGAGAAAGCCATCGCTTCACAAGCCTATAGCTGCCTTCAAGAAAAGAATGACGCTGGAAGAAAAGAAATCTTTTTAGGACTTCCAAATCGTATTATGAATGACGTTTATCACCGTTGCCATCACTCAGATGTAAATGCTTAGAGAATAATGAACCATTTCACATTCTTCTTGTGAGATCAAGTTATTTGTGATTCTTTATTGTGATTTAATTACTCTTCAAACTCAATGTTATAAAAAAAGCTTACCACAAATACAAGTGAAAGTTCGAACAACTTTAGAGTAAAAGGAAATATGAGGATTATTGTTGAACAATTTTTTGAATAGTGGAAAATTGTAAATAACGTTTGTATTCCAATTAATATTAAATAAATGTTTTTTTGTTATACACACAATTAAAAGTTAATACAAAATATATCCACACACACTTATATATCTATCAATGTAAATAAATATAGTGTCTTTGTAATTGTAAAGTACATTAGTGTTATATAGAAGTTGTGTAAACCAGATTGGAGTTAATTTAAATGAATATCTGATTATTTTTTTCGAAAATTCGGAGATAAGAAAAAATTAATGCGTATATCATGTGGTTAATATTATGTCATTCTAATAAGATTCAAAACACATGCTGATTAGAAAAGTGGACCATTATTTGCTTCTGAAAATAGGTGGGGTTACAGTGCAGTTTTTAATTACACTAGAATAAATTCAATTTACATGGTATTGATATATATATATATAGTGCTTAAATATGTATAGTGCTTTAATATATATATAGTAATGAGAAAAAAAATGCAAATCTCGAGCAGAAGTGTCTAGATATTTATTCAATTTAATTTTTTTTGATTGTTTGTAAATAAATAAAAATAGTATTAATAATGAAAATTATTATTAGAGAAAGAACAAGATAAGAACAATATTCTACATGCATTGTTACATGTACGTAAAATGCAAGTTACATGTACGTAAACCTGAGTAAACACGAAGCATCTACTCAATTGTAAAAGGGGAAAAATAAGTTTATTATCAAAAAATTAAAATTTAATCAAAATATATTATTTTTCTTACCATAATACATATGAAAAATCTATTTACTTTGATTTATTTTCAATTGAATACTTTTATATACTATTAAGCATTTTTTTTTAATAACTGATAAATCGCCCTAAAAATATGGACTTGCACCACATAAGCTCTGAATACGTTCGCATGATGGCGCTTTCTCCGCAATACACAAAGAAGCCCAAGTAGGAGGTGAAAACCGCACCATACACAAAAGGAAACTAGAGAAAGAAGCTCCAAAAGAAAGGATCTTTTCATCTGAAGAGATAGATGACTTGAAGCTGCTTATTGTTCTTTGAATCATTATTCTCTTATTGTTGTATTTGCAAGTTAGGCTTAATGGTTCATGAGTGGTCTTGTTTTAATTCTTTCAATCTGGCGATAAATTGAAAGCGAAGAATATTTTATCATTTATGATAAGCGTCGCAATTATTTCATCTTCATTTAAAAAATTCAGCATATTCTTTAAAATTATCGTAAACCAAAAAAGAATCGTCAGAAAATTGGTGTGTCAAAATATATTACATTTTATAATTAATTGCATTTGAAATACTTGGTTTGGTAGCTTTGAATGTATAAATAACTTAAAATGTTGTCTTTATTTTCTAGTTATAGATGTGCAAATGTTATTCAGATCTACAACCATAAAATCAAAAGATGAAAAGTTAAAAAAATTTTTTTTACAGTATTGGAATGAAAATTTTATGGATTGTTTTCTTTATATTAGTTTGGGGAAAAAGAAATCCATTATTTTTACGTGAACTTTTTGTAACTTCTTTCAGATTCGCTTTGTAAAAGGGTTTAAAACAGTTTGCATGTAGATTTTTAGGTCTTGTGCGAAGCTACGACTGCTGACATGCTGTCAAGTTTAATAATTTTTTATATTTTATAGACATTCTCGACGATGTTGTATCCATGCGAGGTGCATCTTTAGCATCCAAATACCCAAACGGAATCGACGAAAACAAAATTGTGCGTAACTGGTTGTTACAGTCATATATAGGACGATAAACACCTTTCACAATTTTAGCCACCTGGTTAGCATTTTCGCCATTATGAAAGAAAACTAAAATGTATCGAATTTTCTGTTTGTTGTCTTCTATTTTTAAAGCCTTGTACTCATAACTGAATTAATCAAACAAAAAACCGCAAGAGAATATTTTAGTGTCAAGTGTCACCTTTCCAATGAGCATAAATTTGAAATTATTTGATAGATACCTCACGAGATAGCGATCACTACAGACGTCTACCGAAAAAATAATGGATAACTTTTTCCCCAAACTAATATATGTTTTATTTGTGTTGTCGTATTTAAATTGATAAAAGACGCGATTTTTTCAGGTTTCATCTCTAATGACGCATAAACATAGTCTTTCTGCAATTAAAGATTATATATATCTATAATCATTTACAAAACAATAGGAATTGAAATACGATTTGTTCAAAATTCTGAAATTAAAATAATTGGAATGTAAAAGAAGAATTTTTTCCCGTGGTCAAAGATGGTGAATATGCTTTTTGATTCATAGCTTCTTACGTCTGACAATTGCAATATTTAATTTATTAAAAATTTTTATTGTATAATAAAGTTCAGAGAAATTAAATACTGTGAACTTACGTTTATGTTCTTGAGAAAATTAAAAAAGAAATGTATTGAAAAAATGCCTTAAGTATAAAACACTAGGCAAGAACCAAAGCCACAAAGAAAAAATAAAGAAATGCAAAGTTAAAAATGAAGTGCACTTATAAAAAAGAGCTCATCACGTTGTCAAGTTTGTCATAAGTACATTTAATCGTCTTGGTAAATTACTAAAATTTTCATGGGAAACTGAGATCTCAATGTAAGTTACAATTACAATTTAGTAAATATTTATCGCTACCTGACAATGAATGTATGAGGTACAGATTACAGTTCAGTAAAGGATCTACGGTTACAATTAAGCTACAATTTGCAGATTAATAAAGAGTAACAATCCATTATGAACATATAGAGCAAATAAAATCACATCAATGTATCAGGTCAGAGAAGTTAAATAGTTTTTTCAATTAACTTATTAGTAATTAAAATGGCAGTAATTACTTAAATGTATTTTATAAATATCTGAAGAAATAGTGCTGTCATCTATGTGTCATATTATTATTTAAAAGACTAAAGTGAAAGTTATTAGCAATTTAAAATAAATTTTGATTATATTTTTTATGATTAAAAAAGCAGAGCTGTAAGTGGTAAAACATTTTTTTAAATTTGAATTTATATCATTTGGGATTAGAAAAATGAACACAGAAAATTAAATCAAATCTATACAGTCAAAATACTGAAGTGCTTTTAAACGAAGCACATAATACAATCAAATTTTATTTGTCGAAAACCCAACGATGGAAATCGAAATTAAGATGAAAGTATTTATATAGAGTGCATTTATCTATATAATTTAATTTCCGATTCATCTCTCAGTTTCAAAGTAAGTGAGCAAAAAAATCATTTTTATAGGAAAAGTCATTACAAAATAATCATCATTAATAATAACGATACATTTTTTTATTATATTCCACCCAGACTCCGTGATTCGAAAATAGTTATAATTAACACCTTTTCCTTTTAAAAGAACAACTCAGATTCAAGCGATAACTGGGAAATGATCCCACGAACTGATAACAAGTGGCTTCCTATTCAGCCCAGAGTATCGATTGCTTTTCCCTTCCCTCTCTTTTCCCCAAGCCCTCTTGAAGAAGTATTGCTTATTACAAGTGGCGGGACTCGGCACGGATGGTTCCGAGAACCACAGGACCACCCCGATCGGTTGTATTGCCTCTTATTTTTTTTTCCATTCCATTCAGAATCACGGCTGGACATTGTCGGTGGCGGCATTCACACGAGCCTCTCGTGAAGATTAGAAGAACAGACTACATGGCTATTACCGATGGTCACCTATTCATGATCAGTCAAACAGATAAAAGGGTTGCTGGTGATCGCCATGTCTTTCATTTACCGAGTGATTAGCGATTTGAAAAAGCACAGGCGCCTTTTTTCAGTTCCCTCTAAAAATTCCGATTGTGGGACGGGACCTCACGTGAGAGTGTCGCTGATGCTTAAATTTGTAAGCATGGTACCATACATGTACCATGCTTACAAATGACCTCGCGTTAAGGTGCGTTCGAAGTTTTCTTAAGAGCCTCTGACTCAAATAAATATTCTGCTTTATAAGCAATCGATATAAGCAATCGAATACAAACAATATAAGCAATCGAAAATTTTACATTAACTTCAATCGTGATTGCTATTGAAGTTAATGCAATCTATCTAAAATCGGCCAGTCGCGATCAATCTAAAAAACTAAATCAGAAATTTCATGATTTAAAATATGGATTTTTAGCTTGTAACTATGTAAAGAATTTCTAAGCATTCTTAAATTAGCATAGACTGAATAGGTTAACGAATGGTTAGCACCCTGGCCTGCAATTCATCAGCATGTTCAATTCCTTCCTTCAACGTGGATGTTCCTAGTGGATCTGTAACTTTATCAATCATTAACTCGTATATGATCATATTTATAAAAATAACCACTGCTACCCAAACAAACCCAATCTAGTCACTGTAACATTTTTAAAATTTCATATGACTAAGTTAGGAAACCATTGTGTAAATAAGTATAATATTTATTAATTAGCTACATTTTGAAATTTTGGAGATAATTCTCCTTATGCCACCTTGTGAACAAGAAGGAGCAAATTCTTGAAATTCTCCAATAGAGAATTATATGAAATTTTCATTTATTCCCTCTCACCTTTCACTTCATTCTATCAATTAAAGATTGAAAGAATCATACACGATTCCATTCTTTATTAATTAAAAATATAAATTTTGATAAATTCATTAAAATTGTGCTTAATTCTTACGAAAATCCTTTATAAAAGTTAAAGATTTTTCATTTCGATACAACTTTTCCGTGAAGCATTAATCAGTGAGAAAATAATCATCATTGCTATTTAATCAGTAACGTTAAATTATAAATAATTAATACACTGTAACCATATTTAATTAGATCAGTATGAATAAAGATCATCCATTAATAAAATTACATAGTAAATAGCTTTAATTCCATTGTTGCATACGAGTTAATTCAATTTTTAACAGTTATGTTGTATGCAAGATTTCAGCTATGGGTAAAATAAATGAGATTAAATCCTCACATAAAAGTTTTTTAATATTTTATGACATGGTATTAAGCTTTAATAAAATTAAAATTAGAGAAGTAAAGTTTCAGGACTATAGAAGTAAATAGGTACATAATTACTTTAACTATATATATGTAATTTTCAGACAAAGGAACTTTGCTTTTATAATTTATGTGAAATTTAAAAAGAAATTAACTCAGATATACTGATTAAAACATTGAAGACAATCATGTTAAATAATGCAAATTATTTAGAAAGAGAAAAGCAGAATTTTGAAATAACCCGACTTGAAAAATGAATGAAATCTACCACTAAATCTGAAGATTAATTTAGATAACCGGGATTTTTTCAGAGAGAAAAGTTTGTGAATTCTTAATCAATCTTTTCTAGGATCTATATTATTCATATATAAATCATAACTTGTAAAAAAATTTATTGTAAGTAAAATAAAAGATCAAAAAAAATTTCATTCAGGTATTTAGCAACCTTTCATACTTAGCCCCTATTAAAAAAATTATTACATTTACAATGTTGGTATATAAAATTTACATAGGTTTATGATACTGTGGATCAAAAAGTTTTATAACTAAAAAAAAAAAGAAAGAAAGAAAATTTTTCGTGATGTTCTTAAAATCTGCATATTGAAGTGTAGTAATTATGAAAAAATGTACTCAATTTTAAAATCAATAAAAAGGTAGCCAATTGAAAAAAAGTATTTGGTTATCAATTTCATCCATTGAGCATATTTTACAAAAATGTGACAAAAATGGAAATCAGACTCACATTTTTGATCATCTAGTGATATGACACATTTTTCAGAATTAAGAAACTCAAAATCGATCCCCCAAATTGAACAATAGAAGTTAGGTATTAGGTTTCTGTATTCCACAACCTCATTCGTTTGTTTTGATACCTAGGTTTCCCTTTTGTATCACGAATACAGCCTAAATTCCATGAAAATTTCACTCACCTTCACAAAACACGGCTTAGAATGACTTAGAACATTCTTCAGTTTCTATATAATCTCCAATATCATCCCTACAAAAAAATAAGAAATTTTAAAAATAAGAAAAGATATTGTAGTTTATATAACTACCATTTGGAAAAATTATCCACCTTACGAATTTAATATACATGTACTTCTGGTGAGAAATATTAAGTGCATAACTGGTTAAATATTGCAGATCAGATGCAACCAGGAAAATCCACCTTTTTAAATTAAATTAATTTTAATATGGATCAGGTTTATTTGTTTTTTCACCTTTTATGAAAACACAAAGAAAAACCAATAGCTCAAAAAACTGTTTTATTGTTATTATTATTGCTGATAACAATAACAATAAAACAGTTTTTAGATTCAAATGATTTTATAATAACATTCTTATTGATAGTAAATCATTTTCAGACATCTATTGTGCATGGAAATATATATACTTTTGGAAAGTAATCCATCTTTACAACTTTCTTTCTTGATAAATTTCTTCTTTTCTTCTCTGCTTCGTATTTTCTAATACTGAATCAGCTTTCTTATCATGCTTTTAAGCGTTTTCAATGGTTCATTCACTTGTTATTGCATATCTTCAATAGGTTTATAAGTTAATAATTTCTTAATAAGTTTCGGAATGTTTTCTTTTAAAGAAGCGCATAATTCCACTCCATCATAGATAATATTCTAAATAAAATTACTTTAAAACTACACAGAAGTAATGCAATTTTACTGTTCGAAAGTTACTCAAGTGTCTAGAAATAACTACTAGATAAATAATGGATACAGTTGAAGTTACACCAATTGGTCCTGTCATCAAGTTTCTTTAACTATTATCTGTCAAATCTTTGTTGTCTGGTCGATAAAATAACCAGACTGATGTTAAGATTTATTGTTCCAAGCTCCTTTTACGGACTCCAATTTGCATGTTTATTTTCCAGAGAAGTACATGAGAGGTTAAGGTGTGGTAAAACCAATAACAAAGTTATAATAACAAAAGTCACATGAGGTAAATATCAAAAGCATATATGTTATTGGAAATTATAAGTTCATTAAGACACAAGCGTAAGACTCAAAAACGCAAATATGTTTTGAAGATAAGAATTTTTAAATGTGTGCATATCTTTTACACAGAGATTTTAGAGTATCATGGAAATGTAATCAAGAGACTACAAATATCGCTGTAAATAGAGTTGGAATGGGTTTCGGTTAAGGAAGGCTGAATCGTTAATTTTTTTTACTTTCTATAGTTAGAGTTCCCTTCATTTGTGGTGACAGATTCTGAAATCTCTAATTTGACATTTGCAGGAATACTCTAGTCTGAGGCTTGTGCAATTTTCACTATTTCCAAGGTAAACATGACTACGACTCTCATTATCAATAATAATAATATAATAATAATAATAGAAACATAAGTCAATAATAATAATAGAAACATAAGTTTCGCGCCCATTGAAATTTTTACATAATTCTTCAACGTCCTATTATGATACATTATTTCAGTCACATTTCGGCGCAGCTTGTCCTTTTTGGACCTTGCGCCATAAAACCCAACCAACCAACCATCGGTCATATTTCTTTAAGATCAATATATAGTATGCAAAATCTTACTAGCCGTATGAATATATACGACGATTATTACGGCGGTGTACGAAATTTTACCAACTATCCATTGTGATACTCTAATACTATTAGCATTTTAAAAGTTTTAATTGGACGTATTTTAAAGATTATTTATTAGGCATGAGATATAAGTAATGTTTTAAATATATTCACAAATTCAATTGCTTTAATTTAATTATTTGTAAGAATTAACTGGTATAAAACAATTTGATTAATGATTAAAACTTCTTTCTCGACCCAAATCTAGCTTGCAGATCAATGGTTAGACCTCTGGCCATGTTACAACTCGAGATTTCCATTTCCATTTCTCTATCTAGAGGTGTTCTTTTCCCTTTGTCTGGAATAAACTTAATATCTAAGCCTGATTTTTCCTTAAGATCAAAAAGTGATTGTTGAGCAACCACCAAACCCATGCTTGATAACTTTTTCATTAATATTTTTAAGAAAATCTTGAATTTAACCTCGGAGGTTTATTAATATATATTTAAGAGCAGGATTCGAAAAAGTTACTTATTTTGACAGATAATAATCCACAAAAAATTTATAAATAAATAAATAATAGTTATTGAAAAATATTAGAACACTTGTACTGTTAAAGAAATAACAAATCTCAACATTTTAAATTTAAAACAAAAGTCAATGTAATTTTCTTATAATATTATCAATCAATAATTTTAGCATCATAAAATAATGTTAGTAATTAAAAATACAAAACTGGAACGTATTTTTTTTTCTTTATATAATACATTTATATATAATAGATCGGATACAAAGTCGCTTGAACCGTAACATGTAAGGTTTTGTTCGAAGCAAGAACATATTGGTTTTGTTTTGAGTTGCCCCTAGATCTACTGACCAAGCCCTGCTGTAATTCGTTTCGAGTCAGTTCCATTGGTTGAAGATCGATGGGACTTTTTAGATGACTCTGATGCCTAGATGTCGGATCCTTAACCCCCCAGATTGATTACCCCCTGCAGTTTTTCTAAAAGTAAGATATTTTTTCCTTACCATTTCAAGTTATATGACATGTGTCACCAACATTTCATAATTTTTTCTACATTTGAAAAAACATTTCATAGAGTCTTCCCATTTAAAAAAAATTTCACTAAATAAATGTAATTTTCTTAGAATTTCAAAGATTTTTGCTGATTATGAGTTTAAATTTAACCCCTATTTATTGGTATTCATATCAGATATTTTCAATCTTTAAATGTTGCATCAAAATAGCAATATTTTTTATTTTTTTCATTTACATTTATTTATTTTTTTTAAAAACAAGATTATATAATTCATTGTAAATATTTGATTGAACAATGCAGCATTGCTAAAATAATCCTCGGTAAATCAATTTAATGAGTTATCTCAAGTTTTTGATAGTTATTTAAATGTATTCAATAATAAAAAAAAATTGTAGTTAAATTAATAAAAATATTTCTTTTTTCTTGAAAAATTTTATTTGTATAAAATGTTCCCTTCTATTTGATTAATTAAGAGTAAAGCGAAATTTAAGTTTTTCTTAATAATTTATTAATAAAACATAAGTAACTCATTATCCATCAATATGAAACTTTTGATAAGTAGCTTTAGTCGGACAAAAACATATCTTGGAATTTTTTTAAATAAAGGATATTTATTTATTTATTAAATATATCGATTAACTAAAAAGAGATAATAATAAATATAGCTAAAATAATTTATGGGAAATAGGGGTAAAAAATTAAAAATATTAGCTCGTGATCCAGAAAAGCCTGCTCACCCCTGATCCAAAGAAACTGCTCATCAGATATTTAAAAATAAAAAAAAAATAAATAAAAATAATTAAAAATAAAAAAAAATAAAAATAAAAATAAAAAATAAAATAAAAAAATACAAATAAAATATTGGTTATTATTTTTTCTAAAATGGGCTAACTAGAATAGCTAAAATATTTTATTTAAATTTTCCTCTATTTTTTTAATGAGATGTAGGAAAAATTATTTAATTTCATAATACGGATGAACGAACAAATTATTTTTAATAAATTTGACCATCCAACTTTTAGTAAATAATTTATACAATATGAATAATTTCTATTTCTAACATTTTTTCAATTTATTATAAAATTACAAAAGGATATAAAAAAAAACATTCCTTTCTTAAATTATCATATCGTTAAATGCTTGGAAATTATTTTGAAATTTTCGAAAAATATTTCTTAGAAATGTAATTAATCTATGCTTGGGCCTATTTTTTACAAGACGAAAAATTATTTAGGTATAAAAATTAATTGTAATATTGAGGAACCACGTAAAAACCCTTTGAAGGGTTGTAAATGTGATGGTAGACTGTAATAATTTAGGATGCGTTTTTTTTTTTTTTTCCCAAGTATGTACAGTAATAATTTGTTAAAAAAGTATTAAACTGTTCCAGTATAATTTTCTTAGTTCTAAATTTTCTTGGAGGAGTTAGTTCTCAATTAATACTTCAGTTCATCTTAAGAACATTGTTGAGTTTAAATGAAATGATGCGCAGAAGAATATGATATTTATCAAGCTCAATGAGCTCTTGCTGCAGAACATGAAAATAATCACAAGCAGCGTTTAATCATGAAAAGAACCCTGCAATCTAGAGACCTTAATTATTTTCATTACGAAATGAATGAATTTATTCCTTGGAATTAGAAACTCTTACTTTCGATCATTTGAAAATGAATGTTTTGTTTTTGTCAGCAAAAGTCGAACTTAAACACATTCATTCGCGGTAGAATACCTAGTCTGTACCATAGGTCATTAGAGCTTATTCTATTTTGTAACACATCTGGCTCTGATAAAACTGCCAGTGATTTTCTAAGATGGAATTGTTATATTTCATGTTCCCTGCGTTTCTTCCCATATTGGCAAATAAATATGATTTGCTCTCAATGCAAATTTCTTAAAAGACGGGGAGATATCTTAAATTTTTAACTAAGGAAAAATTGTGACCATATCGCGTTCGCTGGAAGTCATTAAAATTATGTGTAATTTATTATAAATAAATAAAATTATTCGTTTTTAATTATGTATTTCTAAATAAATAATTATCTCATTAACATCATTATGTCGAATATTTGTATATAATAATCGACATAAAAATACAGTTTACCAATGGAAACAGTGATTTTCAAGTAATTGCCTGAGTAAAGTTTAAGATTCTTTTGCTTAAAATTACTTAAAAATAGAAAACTTTTATCTAGTACTGGTCAAGAAAGACTTCTTCCGACGTTGGCGTCTGGCGAGAAGTGACTTTTGGGGAGTGAAAGTCGGAGGGTGAGAAGTTCACTAACGATAGATAACATCTTGACATTCGATTCAAAAGGTGTGAAAGCATCGCCCAAAAATGCACCTGACCCCCGTGAAGAATACAAGGAAACTGATAATCACCACCAAGCGCCTGGTCGTCGCGTCGCCCTTTTCTTTTTCTTATTTGTTCTACTCCTCCCCCACGGGCCTACTACACTCCCTCACTCCTTACCCTCCAGTACCGAAATTTTAGAAGAAAAAAAGAGATCTTTTCTTGTGCTCCTTGGAATTACAGACGACTGACCACAAGCAAACAGTCATGGTGGACGCGATTATAAACAAGACGTCTTCTTTTCTTTTGGTCGCGTGCCAGAGGTGACGTCATAAATTGAGTTCGTTCAGTCACACTTCGCAGAAAATTTCCTTAGAAAAGACAACATTTTTCCAGTCATTGAACAGTTCAAGGGAAGGATTGAAATAATTAAATAAACAAACAATCACGAAAAAAAATCCTAAAATGTTGAGAAGCAATGCATCGTTTGTAAATTCGCGCATAACTATTCAGATCTACCATCTATCTATAATTTAATTTCACAATTCTTATAATATATATGAAAGTTTACTTTCTTTGACTCTTGATTCTAATTTCTCAAAAGATCTTAATCTATCCAAAACTGGGATCTTTGAAGATCAAAATGACATTGAACTTTCCTCTTAAGCATTTTATCGAATAAGCTTTGCACTAATAAGATATATGATACAAGAGAATATAAGATTATATGATTATAAGAGTAATTTGAATTAATATTCAAACCTTTTTTTGTTTTTCAAACTTTAATGTGTCAGAAAAACAATAGTTTTGTTTAATTTGAAATTTCTCGATAATGTAATTTGCATATTTATGTCACATAAGCATCCATGGGTTTACCAAAGTATAAAAATGAATACTGCTTTTTTTCTAATCACATATAAATTATGCCCTGTTGTAGTATTACTATTACATTAAAATAACACAAATAATATACA
>JAPDSC010014778.1:123746-134584 GCA_026290005.1 Latrodectus geometricus | reverse complement strand
AAAAAAAAAAGAAGCATAGTTAATTATTTTCATCTAAGAACACTTTATTTATTCCAAGATAAATGTACTCAATTAACACAATTGTGTTTTTCTGAAACTTGATACGCCTCAAAACATTGAAATGTTAACTTCTAGTAGAGAACATTACTTATGCACCTCACTGTTTCATGCCTTATAACAGATTTCAATAAAATGACTTTGTTGAGAATATTTTATTGTTCTGAGCGACATGGAGAAATTTGCATTTGGAGCAGACATATATGAAGCTTATATGATTACTAGAAAGTTCAATAATGAATAAGTCTTTTCTTTTTACTCATTCAAACCTCACAATAATTCTAAGTCATTGTAGTCTCACATTGTTCATGCATAATTCATTGCATTTATAATTTTTTATACACAGCAAAAATCACTTTAAAATGAAACTGAAAATTTTTTGTCGCCCTTTCAGAATTAGAACCTGGGACAGGAAGTATTCACATTGTTACACCATATAGTTCAAACAAAATCTTGACATAGCATTCTGTGTTGTAAGAAGCCATCACTATTTAGTCAGATGACAATAATATCAGTTTATAAAATAACTGATGTTTTCTTATAAATTAAATTCATTGATTTTTAATTATTTCACTTCTGATTCTTTTATATTTGTAAGGTTCAGAATAATATACATATATTTATTTGTTGAACAAAAAATCTTGCAGATAAAAATTTTATTTTTAATTCTTCAAATATAACATGATTTATTACAATGAAAAGAAATAATGTTTTATAATACATTATTTCTTGTCATTGAAATAAGTCATTATGTATAATTTGAATGTTTCAGAGTTAGAAAATAATGAGAAATGTTGAAAAGATTAATGTTACAATGAAGAATCTAATTATAAACTATGTAATAATAGTACTTGAAATTCTAGGTTAAATTTTTATTAGATGGACCATATAGTTAATCCAATGCATCCCTCTGTTAACGTTAGTATTTTTATACTATATATATATATATATATATATATATATATATATATATATATATATATATTAGACTATGTATTTTTTATATTATTATTTCAGTTTTTCTCAAAGAATCTAAGCCTCATATATGATACAATATAAATATTTACAACAATAATTGCAATTTTTTTCTTTCCCATAACGAGGATTATTGTACCGGATATCATGAAATTGTTCCCAAAACTAAATATATCTTTAATAAAAAATTCACCAATAATGCATTACCTTAATTAGTACTAATACCAACACTAATATAAACTTGGTGATAGCTTTTTAATTTTTTTGCACTAGAAGGAAAATACCAAACTTCATAATACATTTGACTGTTTTTTGTCCATGACTAATGCTTACATAACCTGGAATCCATATCAGTATCGCAATTTAATTTATAATCACATTTCAGTCTTTGAAAGGCGGTGGGGCCAAGTAAGATCTTCAGAGAGAAAGTTATCTTTTTGATCTTTTTTCCTATTAAAGAGATTCCACTTATTTTTATCTTTCAATTACATTTATCTTTTTATTGGAAGTTTGGATAATGGCTGAACTTAAGATTTAATTTACAATTAATACAACAGTGCTAAGAAAATATAATGAATCAAAGACATTGTGTATACATCAATAAATCACCTATCATACATACAATTTCTCAGCTTTGTAATACGAGTTTTTATTGAAGCTTTTTTACACTATTAATGTTAAAAATTGAAAAATATTGTTTGTGGTACATGTCAAAACTTGAAAGAAAGTTTACTTTAAATAGAGATGTCAAGATGCTTGTTTTGAGTAGGAAATCCAATGTATTAATTACAACATTTGTATTTTCTATTAATCCTTATAGCAGTAATAATCCTTTCCAAACAACGTTTCAAGTTAATGATAAATATTATCTAAATTATTATAAAAAGGCATTCAATATATTAACTCAAAATGTCAACTTATCTTACAGAGTGTTTAAAACCCTTAATTAAAAGTTAAAATAGTATATCGGTTTAAAATTGATAGTTTAAAATAAAAATCTTGAATTAGGAAGTCGATCGATTGATACCTTGATGATATTAATGACTATTAAGCATTTGAAGAATGATTTTCAAACTTTTTTAAATAAATCTTTGCCTGCTAACAAATAATTAAGACTTATTTATCTAACTTTTATAGAAGAAAAAAAAAATTAAATAATTCCATTAGATAACTAACTGATCCTCTATAAAAGCTTCAATAGAAAGATTACCCAATTAACATAAAAACATACTAGGGAAAAGTTAACAAATTATCATTTTCATAAATAATCATTTCATCTGAATAATTGTTTTCAAAAATGAGAACAATATAAAAAGTAAATTAATTTAGTGAAAATGGTTAGACCTAGGCCACGTGTGAAGTTATAATAATGGAATACAATTTCCTTTCTAAAATATCACATACAAATTTCCCAGATCAAAATGAAAAAATAATAAGATATTCAATTTCGTTTCTACAGTTTTTCTAAAAATATGAAAAATTTAAAACTTACCATTTTCAAGCACGTTGCGAACAAATTAATAAAATATTACGTGAAATATTGAAGCGGCGATGCAGGTGAGTTGAGTTGAGAATTATGTGTGGTGACTAGTACTGTATTTATTTTGATTTTGACAACTAATTTTACAGAGGACGCTGTATATGCTTAAATAATATTAATATAAATAACTATATTTCGCTCTTTTCACACTAAATAATGTCGATTTATGCATTTTAAAATCACAATCTTTCAATTGAAGAATGTCAATTAATAAATAAAAACAACTGATAGAAAAGTTCCATTTTTATTAATTGAAAACAGTAACTGTAGTGTAGAATTTTGAAGGGAATGAACTTAGCCAATCATATTTCGTTTCACAGATTATTTTTCTGTATTTTAGAATAGAAGTGAAATAAAACTTGGCATCTGTAAATAACTTTTATGCAAAATGATACTTATTTACGTTTATTTTTCCAAAGTAAGTAACATTTGTAATAGAATGAACCCAAGTTGAAATGTTTCCAATGTCTACAAATAGCGGCATCTTTTTCCAAACCCTCTGAGAAATGTTTTTTAGTTATACATAAAAATAGAAAGCATTTAATAAATGATCTTATATATTACTTGCATTTAATAGTTAAAAACTTTTACATTTTTTTAAGAAATTTCAGATTTTTCGACACTTTTAAAAATTTGGGAACTTTGAAAATTCTCGGGAATTTTCAAAATTTTTATGTGAATAAACCGAGTTTTTTACCATCCTTACAACACTATGCAGTTGGTGCATCTTGTGTTTTTACTGAATTTAGTAAAAACACAAGATGCACCAGTTAGTTCGAGTGTTTATCCAAAGTTATATCCACATGGCCAGGCCACATATGAAAGTTAAGGTTCCACATGGCCAGGAAGAACAGTGCAAGCTCAATAATTATTCCTGTTACTTGACCGCAGTTCAAAATTACGAAACATTTAGTTGCTTCGATCGGCAGAATGTGATAAAGGGAAATGTCTCATAATGAAACCTATCCTAACCTAAAGTTTTATGAAATTAAGAATTTAAAAATACTAGCGCCATCAACATAAATAGAGTTAAAAGCGCCAATTGACGACATTAGTGTGACGTCATATCCACAACTGTTTCCAAACAAATGCAATGTAAACATTTGTTTAATATTGAATTTATAGTGCCTTCTTGACAAACTTGGAGATTTTTGTTTGGCTATCGATTTTATTGGTGATTTTTGTTGGCACAGAACAATAAATTGTTCTGTTGCAACCAGAATACGATTGGAAATAAGCCCAGCTTGGTGATTAACTGTGACTACAATTTGGCGAGAATCAAAGGTTAAGCAAACAAAAGGTTAAAAGTTTTAACAAACACGTTATCCTTAAATAATGAATATCAATTTCAAAAATAACAATTTAAAAATCTATCACCGAAGTCTATGGCAGTTTCAATGATAAATGGCGCCTAACAGCAAATGTTTGGAAACAGTTGCTTTGATATGGCGTCACAACTAATGTGGTCTATTACTCTAGAGTTACCTATATTTCAATTTGGCAACTCCCATAGTGACGTCATGGATTGATTTTTCGGCTCATTTTCCAATGAATGTTCGAAATTTCTATTAGGTTTTCTATAAGAAAATAGCTGTTTTACTAGATTTAATAATAGATCTTTTTTCTGGCAAACATATTTAAGGCTGCCATATTTTACTCAGTAGGTGTCCAGATTTCATGAACTCCTATTTGGGAATTTAAGTCGTGGCCAAATTTTGTTTACAGTTCGCTATCTTGCTAATTTTTCACTCAATTTTATTGTTTGAAACGTTACGTTTAAAATGATGAAAGCTAATCCTTGTCGACGTGAAAAAGAAACATATCTGGTTGTAGCATGTTTGATTACAAATAAATTTATTTACAAAGAAAAGTATTCGGAGTAGATAAAGACTTCTAAAGATACAAAATCTTGGTTGTTTTAATAACTTAATGAAGGGACTTGCTTTAGATATATGTTTCTGAAATAATTTTTTAAAGTGTATTTTAGGTATGTATAAGTCTTAATCACTCATAATATTATTAATATTTGTATATTTTAAAGTTACTTAAAATATGTAAAATGATTCAAAAATAAATTTTTGTACTAAAAATTACACATGATCGCAGTGAAATTAACAGGTTTTTTTTTCGCTTTCATTTAAAGAATATTATATTCCTTAATTTATCGAACATATATTTATGATACTTTTCATTAGCAGTTGGTTTAATAATGTGCGAAAGTAAAATTTTTAAACACAATTTAATTATTTTGCTCTTTGCTGCTTTCATCTAACTAGTCCAATCAGAACAGAGAAACTGACTGACAAATACTCTAAATACGTTTACAACTAATTTATAAATAGCTTTTTAAGTAATGTCACAAAAATTGTATACCATTCTAAAAAAAAAAAGTTCAATTCTTCTTAAATCTAAATTTTGTGAATTTAACATAATGTACTTAAAAAATTTAAGTATCTAATATGCACTCATTAACAATAATGAAAACAGATTACTTATTTTCATGTTAATATTTAAACTTGGCGAAAAGATGACAAAATCAGTTCCGTTAATCATCTATTGGTGATACGAATTTCTCGAATTGCTGCTGTATGTATAAAAAAGTTGCTCATTTTTGGCAACTCATAATGCCAATAACTTTCATTTAGCATGAAACTTGGCAAAACAAAACAATGTTCAAATTTCAAATGTACAGCTGTAAAAAAAAAAAAAAGTCTGAAATTTCATTCGACGATGAGTCCAAGTTTCCGAAAATCGAGCTGGACGTCACGTAATGTTAAGTCTATGGGAGTTGGCAAACTGAAATATCAGCAACTCTGATGTAATAGGGACTTAAAATTCTGGCAGCTCTATGTGATGGTTTTGACATCCAGCGTTTCACTAACAGCAAAAATCAATTGAGTTTTCGATTAGGTTTGTAACTAGATACTTTCTATTTCAAAGTTGCATTCAGGCAGCCTTCTCGGGAAGTGAGTGTTAGACTGTAGCTTTCCGCTGCGTAATGATAGAAACCATCACAGAGAGATGTCAAGGATCTCCCTTTCGGGTGAGAAAACAAAATTATTTCAACAGCAGTATTGGATCTGGAGGAGAAATGCCCCACCTAGCCGATGCTATGACTAAAGTCCTCCAAGACATAGTCACTTTGCCATTGTGATATAACTGATTAATAAATTTGAATGTACAAGGTAAGCAAAAAGCTCTTGCCATTTTTAATGACCCTAAGCAACATGGTCTACAGAGAATGTAGCCTACTATTAGTTCTTAAATTCTACTATTAGTAATCAACATCGGCATCCAGCACTTTCTGCTAATGTCACGGTCAAGGATTTTCCATGAAGACGATTGTCCTGGGAAAGGAAGAGGTGGTATTCTGATATTGCAAGGTCAGATAAGTGAAGAGGAGGATGAAAAGTCTCCGAAACAAGTCGCTGTACGATACTCCTAGCCACCCACGCGACATGCGGCCTCGCATTTTCGGCCAAGAATAGTACACCTTTGTTATTAACCAATGCTGACTTTTTCCGTTGCACATATTCGAATTGTTGCTAGTACCGGTCTATAATCACCGGTAGCCATCATGAACCACTTGACGTCTAGTCCACCAGACACAAAGCAAAATTTTGCGTGCTTGCATAGATGGTCTTCCCTTGAAGTATCCTGGGATGACAACCAATGTTTGCAAAAAACCGGGGGAATCATATAGCACCCATTTTTTATCACTGGTTAACATTCAATTGAATATGGATTAACTACGGTGGATAGAAAGTAACGATAAACAGGCTGCCACTGATTGTTGCTTATGGATTTCTAACAGCGTGTTAGGAACCCACTTGCTTAGCCAGTATGTTTTACCTTAGCTGTGCAGATGAAGTCTAACCATGTCACTTGAATTGTTAAATTGGGAAGTTCATCATTCCTTTGACAACTATTTTCCTTAATAGTCGTCTGCCGGGAGCTTCGTCATTCAGTGCTTGTGGTCACCCACTTCAAACTTCATCCCAGAGGGACAAATCTCCAGACCTGAATTTATGAAACAAATGCCTTGCCAACATTCATTCACAGCACTATACCCAAATGCTTGATATATTCGGCGTCTTGATGCAGTAGCCCACTTGGAAGTCGTAAAGCAAACAACAGTGAATGAGCTCTTTCGACTCGTCCATTTCCCTTTGCTACTGAACGAGTTACAGGACCGGCGCTAGCAGCTTCGCCGCCCCGGGCAAAGAGGTAAAATGCCGCCCCTTTATAACAAAAATTAAAAGAGATAACCTACACCCTTTCCACGATTAATGGTAAAATAAAACGAGTAAAAAAATTGCAATCATCAGCAATGTTGAAGTTTTGATACATGTTTCGACAACTTAAGACACACGGTTAAAAATTCTATTATTGTGTCCCTTTGATTAAATTATAAAAAATTTATTTCTTTACATTTTAAACTATTTTTAAGTGGGAATTTCTTATCCTTGTGAGTTTTCTTGCATTTCAAATATTTTGACATTTCATAGTTAAAAGTTCATTTATTATTAATATTTATATATAGGGTGTTTATTAAACATACGCCAAAAATTCAAGGGTTTGTCCCCTCGACTATTCTAAGAATATATTGTCCTTTGATAATTTTTGTGAACTCGCTTTGTTTCGAAGATACAGGGCGAACATAGTTTTCGTCAAATCCATTTTTATAATTTTTAAAATCATTAAATTTCTTGTATTCTTATTCTAGCTGGAGGTCATTATTTTCAACAGTTCTTGTAGATTAAAAAACTTTACCTGTAATTTTTGGTAATAAAATGTTGTTATGTCAAATTTTGTTCACCCTGTATCTGCGAAACAAATTTTTGCTGTATGTTTAAAAAACACCCTGTATATATAAAGGTCGTTAGGGGTTTGATTCCAAATATCTTAATGCATAAAAATATGATTCATTTTAAACAAAAAAGTTTAGTATATCATGGGTCAAAACTCAATTATTTTAGAAAAAGAAAATGTTTAAAAGTTTGAGAAATTTAATTTTAGGGCCAATTTGCCGCCCCCTAAGGTTGCCGCCGCGGGCAAGGACCCGGCTTGCCCACCCCTAGCGCCGGCCCTGCGAGTTACGATTGAAGAATGTTCTCGTTGGATCTGCTATTATTATGACTGATATTTCTACTTCCAACGGACTGATTTCTGAACCATGTCATACAATAATTTGCATACTTATTCTCACTGCATATTATGCGAAAACGGCCAGAACTTCCTTATTCACCTTATAGATAAATATTCTCATTTATTAAAAAAATTCTCAGTTTTGATTCTCAGAAAGTGAAAAACATACAAAGTTTATTTCGTTACAGAAATTTTATTATAATAAATAGATTAATAGGTTTTTAGTATCCAGACTAGAAACATTTCAGCATTTTGTAATCAATAATTTTACTGGGACTATTGTTAGAACAAAATAAGTCATGGATTTCAACGAATATTACAGTTATAAAAATATCCTGTCATTTTATTTATAAATTAAAATAATCTGATTTGAATGTTTCAGAAGGAAAAAGTGAAATTTGAAGTACCTTTAGTCAAGTGTAGCGGATCGCTTCTCCGATGATGTGCTGAACTTTAGTGATGCATAACTTTGAAGAACTATTTCGTGAGTTTGCTCAATCTTCATCATATAAACTTTTAAAGAAACGAAGATTATTTTTTAGTTTTGTCAGTATGTATTTATACATAAACCACATAGATATTTGTTTTCATTTTTATTAAACTTACATTTCAGTGATTTTTTTTTATACTTCATGTTACTCGATTATTTATTTCATTATCAATCATTATGTAATGTATTAAGGTTTAATAACTCTTATATGTGTACAGTACAGTTAAAGATGCTCGAATTTTTTATCTGAAGTAAATCATTCAAAAGTCTTCTCTCATTTGTAAATTCTTTCTATCCCATATAATTCCTATTAAATTTATTATATTTAAATTTACTTATTTCTATGCTTTTGAGTTTTTTCCTTTGCAATTCAGCCCATAAAATATATTTTTATCTTTATCATCATACTATAATGTTTATTACTTTTCGTATCTCTGTCCATATATTTCATTTTGCAACCGATTTGCAAAGTTTTCATAAGAACATTCTTTTGGTAAGATGACTGTTTTCGAAAGCAAATTCTAGGTTATAATAATACTTCATTGTGTAGATGAAAACTTCATTATCAAATTATTTTACGAAACAAAAGTAGAAATATGTACTTTTTAATAAATTTAAATTAATACTTTTAAAATTTCAAATTAAATTGCCTGATTTGAAGACTGTCCGAAATGTACTAAATTATTTATCTCTTTGACAGCGCTTAATATTCCCTAATGACTTAAGGCTATTGGAAAGCTTTTTCGTATCCACTTTCCACGAGGATTTTTCGTAGATAATAATCGTATTTAAGAATCATAAGGGAGGAAACTAGAAAACTTCCAAGCACCCTCACAGACAGATGTGTGACCAAAAGAGCAACATCCTTCACCAGTTGCTCATAAGTAACAGGAATTGAAACTAGTAATTTTCACTGTAAATAGTGCATTAGAACATGGTCATACTCCTAAAATTTAGGAGTATTTGAAAAAATTGTAACTTAAATTTGATATTTTCTTGAATTTACTTCACAAGAACTGATAAAATTATATAAAGTGATCTGAATATGTGATGAAAACATATTCTTTCTCTCTCTCTTTACCCACAAAGTTAATATATAAAATATTTGAAGATTTATTAGATTTCTAGTTTTTCTTAAAAACGACAAATAATTTTTTATTTCTATCAATAACAGCAACTCCATAAATAATCAGAACTATTAGTCTTATTGCTTCAATTAAAAATCTCATAAATATTATGCATTCATATTCTCAGAGTTATTATAATACTAAAAATTCATTTAGACTCCTATTTTCGGATTTAAAGATACCATGTTCGTTGAATTCGGATTTAAGGGTACCAAAATTGATGAAGAAGGGAAAGTAGGTTTCTGTCTAAAAGGTGGGTGATTAGGAGTTTTCCGATATGCTCTTTTATGACATACCTATTATCTGTGCAAAGGTCAGCTCGAAGTCTTGGATATTTAATAACAGTTTCCTTTGCCATCCAACTACCCACTGTGCGATGTTAATTATTCATGTCTACATTACATCCATGAACATTATGTGAAGGCTATGTCTACATTACATCCATAACATTAAGGGATGATCACTGCAACTGTTAATATTCCTTAATTTTAAAACTGATCAGTCCTCTGGTAAGCATATTGTTAATTTTGCTGCAACGTAGTACTCCGATGGAACCGAAAACGTGCTTCGGGGATATGAAGCATGAGATGAATTTTGTGCGTGGCTTTTCACCGAAGAGAACACAAAGGAGTTATTGCCATTGCCCATGACATAAAAGGGTGAGTGATTATTTCTTTAGGTAATTCATATTTTACTTTACTCAATTTTAGTTAATGATTAAATTAAAATTTTATTTTTTATTAATTTAGTTTTGATTTGGTCAGTTTATTATGGCACTGCTGATAATGCAGGGAAATGCCCTAGATATAACTCCAAAGCGATCAAAATTAATGGCGATAAATTTAAAAATTCTTGGAATCAAAATTATTGATTCAATGAATTTTATACAATGGCACTTACGAAGTTTCCCTCTTGCATTAAATTTGAAGAACTCAAAATGGGATATTTCCCCATTTATTTAATACTCGGGAAAATCAAAATTATGTTGAGAAATTGCCACCAATTGAGTTTAATGGGCCTGAAGATATGCATGCAACTTCAAGAGAATCTTTTTAGAATGGCATAAAGAGCATGAAAATGATATTTTCAACTTTCAGAGAGAAATGCTGGATTAGTGCAGGTATGTGTTTTATTTTTTTCTTTCGAAATTTTATATGTATATTACTGATTTTTTCTTCTGCCTGTATTTTACTCATATTTTACTTTATTTTAAGATAAGATGTAGATGTATTTCAAAATTTTTGCATAGATTCCGTTCTTGGTTCTTAGAAATATCTGAAGTGGATTCATTTTCGTAACTGTTACTAAACTTATTTCAGTTTGTTGCAACTCTTATAATGGAATAACTAAAGCATTGATTTTTATCGGAAAAATAATTTGCAGATATGTAACCATTGGTTCCACGTATATGGCCGCATATCGATTCAAGCTTATCGAAAATCAAACTATCGCCATGGTTCCTGTCAGGGGATTTTCTTTAATTCAACTAAACATATGTAGA
>JAPDSC010014778.1:30434-80106 GCA_026290005.1 Latrodectus geometricus | reverse complement strand
TGAAATGCCGATATAAATTAAGTAAGATACATTTAGTCGATAAAGATAAAACAATGAAGAAACTATACAATTTAATATCAAAAAGACAAAATCAGGAAAAAAAAATCAAGAAAAACAATAAAATATAATTAAAGAAAGAGCATGGGGACCACGTCTTCATCAGGAGGGAGATGGACAGCTATGCAAAACAGACACTATTTTCTGACAAACACGAAAGACAAAGGTCTAAACATATTCGTGTTATTCCCCCGAAGAGTGTCTCTATAAGAAGAAAATACTACTATATCAAAATTTGAAATAAATGGAAACAAAGTAATGCATTGAAAAATGAGCAATACAATCAGAAAAATATATCAAATACAGAAGAATATGTATCAAATATAGAAGAATATGGTTGCCAAAAGTAATAAGAAAAATATCTTTACAAGTTAATTTAAGAAGTTAAAATAGTTTCAAATGTTTAATGTAGATTAAATATTAAAGTATAGTTAAAGTGAAAGTAGACGTTCGCGTATAAGAATCCTAAAAACGCATACTTTCACTTAAACTATACGTTAATATTTAATTGTTTTTCTTGATTTTTTTTCCTGCTTTTGTCTTTTTGATATTAAATTGTATAGTTTATATTTATTTACTAAATGTATCTTACTTAATATATATATATATATATATATATATAGTTTAAAAAATCTAATGTAGGTAATTATTTTCACATCAAATGAAAAACACTCCTCCAAAAGGAAGATTCCAAAAATCCGAGTAGACGTTTTCCCCAAGAAAAATCTAAAACTAAGCATGTGGTTAGGTGTCAATTATAAATTCATAGAATTAGATATAAAATGATAAGAACAAAACTCACAGCGAAACGGGTACTTATTAAGTGTCTTATAAAATCGGTGATTACTTTTTAGTAATTAAAGAAAGGAAATATACATTTTATAGATTCCCTAAAACTGTTTCAAGTTTTAGGAGTTCAATTTGAATAAATATTCCTCAATTAATGAACATGTTAATAATATTTTCACATTTGTGTAATAATTTAATATTTTAAAAGTTGGCATGTATTTTTAAAGTGAGTAAAATTGATATTATTTAACTTATACATACTATTAAAAAAGTAATTACTATTAAAATAGAAAAACAACATATTAAAAAATAATTAATGACAAATAACATATAAGAAAATAATTTCTATAAGGAAAAACAAATTTGTTTGTTTATTTTCTAACTGATATTTTAATAATTATATTAGTTTGGGGTAAAAGTTATCCATTATTTTTTCGGTAGACGTCTGTAGTGATCGCTATCTCATGAGGTATCTATCAAACAATTTCAGATTTATGCTCATTGGAAAGGTGACATTTGACACTAAAATATTCTCTTGCGATTTTTTGTTTCATTAATTCAGTTACGAGTACAAGGTTTTAAAAATGGAAGACAACAAACGGTACAAGGTTTTAAAAATAGAAGACAACAAACAGAAAATTCGATACATTTTAGTTTTTCTTTTATAATGGCGAAAATGCTAAGCAGGTGGCTAAAATTGTGAAAGGTGTTTATCGTCCTATATAAGACTGTAACAACCAGTTACGCACAATTTTGGTTTCGTCGATTCCGTTTGGGTATTTGGATGCTAAAGATGCACCTCGCATGGATACAACATCGTCGAGAATGTCTATAAAATATCAAAAATTATCAAACTTGTCAGCATGTCAGCAGTCGTAGAAGACCTAAAAATCTACATGAAAACTGTTTTAAAACTTTTTACAAAGCGAATCTGAAAGAAGTTACAAAAAGTTCACGTAAAAATAATGGATTTCTTTTTTCTTAACCTAATATTAAAGAAAAAATATGATATGCTATTTTCATGAATAATTATAGTAATAAAATACAAATAAAGAAATGAAAAATAATTATAAGAATATCGATTATTTCAATCAAACTACTTTATTATTATTATAAAATTAAATAAACATACAGAAAAGTTTTCATTAACAATATTTTAGCACTTTTATGCAAACAGTTGGAGAATTGGTTTCTCTGCACCTTTCAATACACTTCTTAATATTTTTATTTTATATTTTTAATCTAATAATATTTGTTTAATATTTATTGAAGGAAAATCCTTAAGCTTTTATTAAAAAATATTATCAAGTTTGAGATCTTTTTTTTTAAATGGTATTTATATTAACATAAACTGATTTTGAGATATACTTATAAAGGAAGTGGATACCCTATTATATTAATTTATTCAAAGTTCTTTTAAGTGTGCTGGTTTAATATTTGTATATTTTTGAAACCAATGGAGATCAGTGGTAACCTCAAATCAAAGGGTGAAAGATAATTTTCAACAGGAATTTTCTATTTGACCTTTAATCACAACTGTCTAATGATTACGAACTATGAATACATTTCTTTAATCTTCGAATATTTATATTATTAAGAGGATAAAACAATTTCTTATGAGCCAGATTTACATTTGATAAATAGCTATTTATATAAAAAAAGATCCTTTTTTTTAAATCTTTAATTATTAAATAAAATAGAAAACTTTTTATTAAAGAAGAAATTTTCCATAGGTATTATTTTCATACAACACAACGCAGCTAAGAAGAAAATCTCATTTGATAATAGAACGAATGAGATTTTAAGAGAAGTAATCAGAAATATATTAGGTTGGGGAAAAAGAAATCCATTATTTTTTACGTGAACGTTTTGTAACTTCTTTTGGATTCACTTTGTAAAAAGGTTTAAAACAGCTTTCATGTAGATTTTTAGGTCTTGCGCGTTACGACTGCTGACATGCTGTCAAGTTTGATAATTTTTGATATTTTATAGACATTCTCGACGATTTTGTATCCATGCGAGGTGCATCTTTAGCATCCAAATACCCAAACGGAATCGACGAAACCAAAATTGTGCGTAACTGGTTGTTACAGTCATATATAGGACGATAAACACCTTTCACAATTTTAGCCACCTGGTTAGCATTTTCGCCATTATAAAAGAAAAACTAAAGTGCATAGAATTTTCTGTTTGTTGTCTTCTGTTTTCAAAACCTTGTACTCATAACTGAATTAATCAAACAAAAAACCGCAAGAGAATATTTTAGTGTCAAATGTCACCTTTCCAATGAGCATAAATTTGAAATTGTTTGATAGATACCTCACGAGATAGCGATCATTACAAACGTCTACCGAAAAAATAATGGATAACTTTATGTTATAATTATTTTATGCTTTTTAATGGATAACCCAACCTAATATTTCATCAAGCATATATCTATATATGAATGCTAATCATATTTATTTTGTTGATCTCAGAGATTATGCAGGTGATGAGTTGTTGCACATTAAAAGTGGATTGAAAAAATTATGTCAAATGTTTTTTACTGAGCGAGTCTCAATTCAGTCTTAAGTTGAACACTAGATGTATTTTGGTATGGGGAGAAAAATCATATCATGTTCTTTCAGTGGACATCATATTATAGACGTGGTGGTTGACAGCATGGCTTGCAATTAGAGCTGATGGATGTACTGATATGCATATCATTTGGAATAGCAATTTGACGGGCAAAAGATGGCGCATTAGAGATACACCTTGTATGATGTAACCATTGATATTTCTTTTCTTTCTGTGTATGATAATGATAAACACCGAATAGCTCGTCCCATGCAGAACAAGTTTAAGTGGAAACAATACAGTGTATTTTCATATTTTCTGGGCATATTTTCTAGGTCTAAGTTTCGAAATGCACTTGGTTTTAAGATGCAACACTCAAACAACGCAATCAGCAACATTTCATCCGTCAACAAGGCGACCTGTTGGTGACTGACCAAAGGCTCTTTTCACTGTTCAAGACTGGAGACTGCATTTTTCCCGAATGGATCTGTATTTTTAAAAATCAATAACTTCATTGTATCTATGTAAAACGATAGTAGAATCTTTTCAATATATTTTTTCCTTTTGATTTAATATTTAGTATTTAATGTAGTATTTTGTTGGTTCGATTCCCTTTTTAAAGGTCGTCTCAGGCAAATTATATATATAATCCAGAAGAACAAAAAGTAATAGATATAAGTTAAGCGAAAATTATTTCTTCTTTGAATTTAAAATTATCTTGGTATAATCAGTTATTAGTAAATATTGTCTCCATCCTATTAGTTTTGAATAATTCAAATTTTTTATGGACCTAAAAATTTTATTCGCTCTAGGTCATTGCATCAAAATACTTAATGCATAGGGAGATTAATATATATTTTTAAGTAAATGATTCGTTAGTTTTTTTTCATATGTACCTAAGTAACACCGTAGAACTTCAATTAGCTCCATAATGTAATTAGTTTGATACTTTGTAATTGTCTTAAATTATGAAACTTGCAAAAATAAACAGTAATAGTAAAAAGATTGATTAAGCATTGTATAAAAATTTTTTTAATGAAGATTAGTATTAGAAATCAAAACATATATTTTGTATAATTTATAATTTTAATTGAAAAATGTTATGCAAAATTAAAGGCACCCTTCAATGCATTTTTCCTTAGATATTTTTATCTAACTATTAGAAACTAAGGTAAATTTTTAATAATTAAAATCTAAAATGTTTATTAAATTTTATTGCTTATATATACATATACAGATACACCTGAATAGTATTTTTTAAATAAAATGTTTATTAAATTTTAAAATGTTTATTGTTTAAAATGTTTATGTTAATTTTAAAATGTTCTAAAATGTTTATTAAATTTTATTGCTTATATATACATATACAGATACACCTGAATAGTATTTTTTAAATAAAAAAAAACATGCAAAAAAAAATTAAAAAATTAAATTTATTTGAAAAATTACAGAACATTCGTAATTATACAATTCATAGAATTTCGTCATTTTATTCTTTAAAATGAATTGTTGCATCATTTTAAATTTAGAAAATTTAATGCAACAATTTTGTTTATTCAGTTTTTTTTTAAATTTATAAAATCAAATTTTTGAACTAACTTTTCTTTTTTTTATATATGAGTCATTATTTTAAAAACTATGTATATATTTTTTTACAATTATGATATTTCATACAGTATTTCAGCCTAAATTCGTTAATTGCTTTTTCTTAATTATTAAATTTTAATTAAATTTCTTTCAATTGAGCAATTTAATATTTTTACTGATAATAGTAAACCTAGAAAGCTTTTATTTGATTAAATATAAAGCAAGCTGAAGTATTCTGCATTTTTTTTTTTTTAAATTTTTCTTCCAGGAAAATCCAAAAATTACAGAGACTGATACCTTTGCAGCATTTGCAGCTGAAGTAGCTGAAGCCCTAACAAAAACTTTAAGCAATGAACCACTATCAAATTCACCTTCCATTGAAAATATAAAAGTATTCAAGAATGATGGTGTGTTATGTACGAATAAAATCAAGAAGATTGACAATACTGAAGTAGATGGCAGTGATATAAGTGCTAACATAAGTTTAGGCAATCTTGCTGACGTTGAAAATTCATCTGATGTTAAAAATGTTGATAAGTGTAGAAATATTAATGTAGAAGAACCTGCTGGAATAAGTCTCAAACAGAATTCGGATTTAAATAGGGTTAATGCAGCTTCTTATGGAAGGGAAAAATGTATTTCACCAATGGTTGAATCAATACCAACAACTGAATATTGGGTCTCTATTATAAATAGCTTAATTGATAAAAAACTTGATACTTTTAAAACAATGATTTTATCAAATCAAGATGATACTTCAGAATCTGAGAAAAGTGTTAAGTATGAAAATGCTGGAAGTAGTAATAACTTTATTCAAACAAAAGAACAAATTATCCATAAACCTATTCATGAAATACAACCAATAGTTCCTCTAGTTCGCTTAAATGTTGAAGAAAATAAAAGGCAGAAAAATGTTGCTGATATATCTGATGCGACAGTATCTTCAGAAAGTTACTCCAAATGTGTGACTAAAAGTAAGGCATTTGATTAAATTGTTTTATATTTAATTAGCAGACAGCATATAGTTTTTTTTTTATATAGAACAGATGTCTGTACATTAGTGGAATTTTAGAATATCAATTGTGCTAGTTATGTATTTTTATCAATTGCTATATTTATTTCAAATTGTACTTCTTTTCTCTTGTCACTCAAGAATTCCTAATAGAAATGATAAAAACAGATTAGATTCGAATTTTAGAAAATAATTTGTTTTGAAGCTTACTGGCAAATAAAATATCTCCGCAGGAAAAAAAAAAAAAAAAAAAAAAAAAATTGCTATTAATGATTATATTTTTAAAATTTACTACTCTCTTTATTCGATTCTTATTGAATTTAATTTCGGAATTGATAAATAAATTTATTTTTATTGTTGCAGGGGAAGGAATATATATCTAATTTATTAAAAGTACTTGCCATAAAAATAACTTTTCAACTGCTGTAATTATAAATCAAGTGTTTCTAATTCAAATGTTTTCGTGGTGTCTTTGTAAAAGTCAATTTTTGGTTTATCTTTTTTTTAAAAAAATTGAATATTTTTAAAAAATTATTGAATTTTTAATGTAATATCCCTAAGAGCGATAAAATAAGTACACGTGTTTGCCGTTGCGTTGTAATGGGACCGTGCTTTTAGCAGAAAAATCCGGGTTTAGTTCCAACCACTGTTGTACAGCGAGAAATTAATCTAGAACTTAGCTTTTTCATGGCATATTCGTTCGGCTTGGTGCAAACTGTTTACTTGATTTCCCCTCGTACGACCAGAGAACAGTCTCTTATGAAAAGTCCTGGAAAGTTCTATACGCGGAGAAGATTAAAATTCCCTTCCTTACTTGAAAGCCTTCAGCCGTTAGGGTGCTCACCACGTAGTGTCAAGGTGAAAACATATATATGATGAAATCTGCTTTTTTCTCGTCTTTATTCGCTGAAATGACAAATGACCTTAATAATAAAAAATAAAAAAACCTTTTACTTTTTTTAAAAAACAGTCAGATTGTATATATAACCAGAATTATTATCTGTTTTCTTTATCTTTTTAAATTAAATTATAACTTATGAAATACAAATATCTTTAGTAATTAAATATCGTACAGTATTTGTTTTAATAATAATAGAATATCTTATCAGTACTTAATAACCAAAACAAAGAGCTATGTTAGAAGAGTGTAATGATACCGTTTGAAAACTTCTATCTAGGAGATCTTCAATTTTTTCGCTGCACAGTTTGATTTTTGTTTATAGGACTAAATGCAAAACTTTTCTAAGTATTAAAGGAAAAAAAAATTTTTTTCTTTTTGAAGTATGCATCAAGAAAAATATATGAAAACATAAATATATGGTATAATAATTTTCTAGAATTTCTTAATATTTATTTTTTTATTCATTTTAACTTTTTAAGATACACGTTATTTGCTTTAAAAACTTGTAGAGATGCATGTGTAGACACCCCCCCCCACACACAGCTATTTTAAGTAGTTCAAATATTTTTATATTCTACTGTAAGATGTTTAAAACCTATCTTTATCCTTAGAACCTTGCTGAAAATGTTAAATTAGGTATAATTAGAACATGTTGAAAATGTTAAATTAGGTGTAACCAGTCTTTCTAATTTGATTTGAATATTAATGGTCATTTTTTTTTAGATTAAGTAATTGCAAAATTACTCTACAAATAAGAGGCATTTGCATTTTTTTTCCACTCTAACTTAAAAAATGAATTTTAAAGTAAATAAATTACTAGTTTGCTTAGAATCTTCTGGTAGATTCTTCTCTGATGTCCGACTTCGTCATCAGTGGTTATTTCCGATGTCAGTTTTATGACGTATTTAAGGCATCCATTTTCTTTTAATAAGACCTTTCAAAGAATATTTAATAAGGAAAACAGACAGTATTTAGATGGTATACATACAAGAAAATATTAGTATATCTTATATATAACAGAAAGAGGCAGTATTTATAAGGGTACTGAGATTTAATTCAATAACTAACTTGCAAAAATCTACCTTAATGTTTTGGTAAAATGGTAAGAATGAACTTAGTTTAACCAAAATTTTTATTAAATTGTTCAGTTCTTATGACAAAATTTTTTGAACTAATTAACTGAGTTCTGAAGCTTTACTGGCAGTAATGATAACAAATTTGAGTGCTAAATAAACAATTTATGCTTATATTATCTTACGAATACTGTTATGCTTATGATTGCAATTTTGCACATTTATTATAAATCTGTTACTTTATTAATTGTTCTACTTTTCCCTATGGATTTGCTGAACTTATTAAAATTTAAGAAATTATTTGGCATTTGTCTGCTAAGTAAAACAACGTAAGGATAAGTTTCAAACAAGTAATGCATGTGATAAGTCTTTTTAAAGTTAACTATTATTTAGATCAACGAAAAGTTTCATTTATATTTTAATAAGTTTTTATTCAATTTCGCATTGTTCGTTTGTGAATCAAAAGTGGATATCGTCAATTCTGATTGCTTAGTTTATTGCTTCTATTCTTTTTATGCTTCGACGAGAATACTTCTGAAAAGTTTAAAATTCCACGCCGACGCTCTACTAACTTTGCCATTGCAAGAACTTTTCGTTTCATTGTTTTGTAGAGAAAAAAAATCCTTAATAAATAATTTTCATTCATTTTTAAAAAAAAAAAAAAATTAGAAAAAATTCTTTCTCTCTTTCACATACACAATTTCCCTGTCTCTCTAACTAATTTAGTTCAAAACCAGAGTTGAACTTTTAATGGAAACAATGAACTCATTTACAGGATAATAAAAATAAATAAGTTGTAAAATGTAAGAAATGTAAAGATAAAGATAGTGGCTGCGGATGCCAACAGATGGCACTATTACTCAATTAGTATATCTTTCTCTTATATAATACTAAAACTAATTTGTAAAATTTAATTAATATATGAAAAAATATATTAATATCAACTGTCATCTACTACAATTTAAAAAAATGTATTTGAACTTAAGCGGATGATGAATAAAAAGTATTTTATTAACAGTTAAAAATTTGAAAATGAAACAACATCTTAGCTTTAGTCTCTTCATGAGTTGTTTCTTTGTTGCATCAGTCTAGATCTTTTGAGATTTTAAAATACATCGTTTACTCACACACACTGTAGTTATTTTTTTATACTACTTATAACTGTGTGTATTGAAATGAAGGTAATTTAAATATTTTAAAATTATAATTATCTGATTTTTGAGAACTGAAAAACAAATTAAATAGAGATTCTTAAAAGAATTTTAATTTCTTAAAAATACTTCTCGAAATTTTTTATCATTTGGAAAGTAAATAACTATAATTTTCTTATAGATCCTCCAGATGTTGAGAATGCTACTTACATTATTTTATTTAATTTATAAAAGATAATTAGTGTAATTAATTTATGTAGTTAATTACTTATCGCAAATTTTTCTGTTCTAGGACCACTAGACGGACTAACTGATAATCCACAGGTAAATTACATTATTTATCATATTATTATAATTAGTCACATGTTTGCACTTGTTTGACAAACTTAAATAATTTTTTGATACAAAAGTTATTCTTAACAAGATGAGTTTGGAAAAGAACCCATTTATATGGGGATTGAAGGAAAGTCATTTCAGTTAGAAAAGAAATATATGAGTAACTCATTCATAATTATTTAACTATGTCTCATGCAGTAATGCATATTAAACAAAGTTTAAAACAAAAATTTGAAAAATTATTTTTAATTTTCATAATATAAATATTTATGTTTTAATACAAATGAAATGTGTATTATATTAAACATGTTATTAAAGATATAAACCAAACTCTGTAACAATTCATTATTCAAAAACTCATCGAATGATTGAGCACCTAAAGATTTTCTCGCATTATTGGCGATCATTCAGAATAATTTTTTTTTTTTTTTTTTTTAAATTATGTTAAATGATTTTTTTTCTCAGCGTTTTTTCGCTTCCACATAAATTCCGCGTATTATGCTGTATTATTTTATGTGGTGAATTTTTCATCTATGTTGTTTACACTTCCTGAAATGTATTCTATATTTTGCAAATACAAAATTTAAGACATATTTGAGCCAGTTTATGTATCATCAAATTTTGTTTGTTATTCGCTTTACTGTCGCTATATATATGATCATTCATAAATTGAAATTCTTTTATTTTATTCGTTGAGTGATAAATAACTTTTCAATCCTCAATGGAGAATAATTTATGTAAATGAATATATTTGCATTTATGTTTCTTTGAGTTTATGTTTCTACAATGTATAATACTCTCAAATATGCGGTCTATTAATTCTGCAGTAATCGCGAGATATGGCTCTTACAAAGCAGTTAAAAGCTTGGCTAGGTTCTAGGAGGGGGATTGAGACCTTAAGAGAGCGTCCTAAACATGCTCGATTGGGTTAAGGTCCAGGGATCGAGCTGTTCACAGCATGCGTGTGCGCTCAATACTTTCCTGCTCATAATAAACATCCATGATGCGAGCCTTGTATGTTTCGCATTATCATCTTGTAGCACGAAAGCATCACCTATTGCCCAAGTATAAGGGCGCATATAAGCATCTAGGATGTCAACACTATAGGTTTGAGCATTAACATTTCCAAGGGAAAAGACAAGGAGGTCTGTGCGTCCACCCAAAGAGATACTACTCCAAACACAGACTGCCTTTATCTCTTTCACGTATTAATGTAAACGAGTTCCCCGTTCTCTCCAAATGATGCGCCTACTATCTCTTTAGGGACTAAACTTTGACTTGTCTGTAAGGATAACAGTATTTTATTGATCACGCATTCAGTGGACATGCTGACGTGCCCCTTGCAAACGTTCCCACCTATGGCGTGAAGTGAGCGGGACACAAATGAGTGGTCTTCTCGCATAAAGTTTACATTCGTGAAGTCATCGAAGCATGGTTGATCTGGATATCAACCTTTCGCAGCTTGCATCTAGGGAGTATCTGAGTTTAGCAGGAGTTGCGGTTCTATTCTGCCGTGCCCATAATGGCAAACATTGATCATCAGCACTCGTGATAGTGAGTGACCGACTTTCGCTGAACCTCCTAGATGCCGAAAAATTGTTGCCAAAGTCTATTTATCACAGACGGTCTCGCATTCAGTCATCTAACCTCTTCTATCTGATTTTGTGATGCCTCTAACCTTCTACTTGTTCTCCATTGAAATTGTTCGTTCAAGTAATGCCTGGAAGCTATTATTACAATTTCACTGTACCAGATTTCTAATCTCAGATACGCAGTGACAATTATCACCTAACTCTGAGGCATCCATTTTTAAGCTCCTCGCTAATGACGTTTTACGACTGCAGCGATATATTTTGCATATTATTGAGCTCCTTTTACATACCAACATATTGAAATTACATTGAAATTGGCTTATTTTTGGGAGATTTATCGCCAATTTTCTAATTTTTCCTTAATATTTGGTAATTACTGTATGTAGGTAACAAAATATAATTGAATAGTTTCATTCTTAAGAGCAATATAAAATATGTGTTTTGCACATAGGTGTTAGAAATTGAGGAAAACATAGGTTTCAAAAGTTTATACTTTTGTAGGTAGAAAGATGGAATTCATTTAAATTGTAAATCATTTTTAATGTTAGTGTTATTTAGAGAAAAATATTGGTTGATTTAATCCGTGGTACAAAATATTTCATGTTTGGTATGACTTTTTTAAACTCTGGAACTTGTGTCTTCAGAATCTGTAGAAATAGCTGAAATCCAAAAATAAGTTATCAGTAAGAAATATTGGAAATTTATTTACATATCACAATATGTGCAATTTACTCAATAAAAAAATATATGCAGGAAATTCAAACTTGCTATGTCACCGTATATTTACTCACGCATACCCACTATATATATATATATATATATATATATATATATATATATATATATATATATATATATATATATATATATATATATATATATATATATATAATTAAAATAGTCAGCTAATTGACAGGCGTCTAAAGATTTTCTCAGCTATTTTGATTGATGATTATTCAAAGCTGAGGTTTCAAATTTTTTCTAGTGGAAAGTGCTCTGAATTTTTTTAAGTGTTAACAAAACTTTTTTCTCAGTATAACTTTTCATCTCCACATAAATTATTCAAAGTAATATTCAATGTGGTGAACTATTCCTCTATGTTTTTGTTACTGTGCTCTTTTTGAAATACATTCTATATTTCGCATACGTAATGTATAAGATATATTGGAGCCAGTTTCTTTATAACCAAAATTTTATTTGTTATTCAATTTACTGCGACTGTAACTGTTTTGAATTCTTTTATTTTGTTATCATCCCAGACGTTAGAGAATAGAAAATCCTTTTTAATTTTAATTATCAGACTTGTGGCTGCTTCCTTCTAACTGGCAGAGCCCAACTCTAAACTAGATATAGAGAAATGTGCTGGAGCAGCAACAAACTGTACAACAGTGAAGCCCTCAAAACCTTTCAAACTGTAAATATTAAGGAAATCCTGACCTAAATTAGAATTTAAAAGTGCAAATCTGATAGTTCATCGTACATAAAACTGCAACTATACAATATTCACATGATGACATAATTGAAGCATATTTTGAATATCATATTTACAACAATTTACACCAATTTTCATGCAATTACAACTCAGTTTGCAAATCATGCTCCTGCATACTGCACTGTTAAAACTAACTTTTAAACATTTAAGTATCACAGTGCTTCTTCAAGAATTTATATTTAAAAGCCTAATAAGTTGAAAATTTATATTTACATTTTATTATATTGTAACTGATAAAGTCTTCTAACAGTACCTTTACAATAAGATATTCTCTTAATATCTTATTGTAAAGTCTAACAATTCTTTAACTATTCTATAAAGTATAGCTATTCTTTCTTTTTACCCACAGACATTACCCTCAGTTCAGATCAATGCTTCTCAGGGCATGAGTAAACTAGTTGCTGCTCAGCAGGGGATGTACCCAAATGCTGGTGGAATGCCTGGTGTTACTCAGCAGCATCACCAATCTATGGGGGGTCCTGCCCCAAATCCTCAACCAGCTACTATGGTTCCACAAATCCAACAGATCAGAGGAAATCCAATGCTTAATCAGGTAAATACTTATTAGTTTGTTAGGATAAATTATTCATTGTAGGTGCATAAAGTTACATTTCTCATTATGTTACGTAGCTGTAGTTGCCAAATGGTATACTCTTGAATCTTCAATTTAACAACGCATTTGTTTCCCCATCTCCACAAATCATTCAATCCTCCACATAAATTCTTCTAAGTATTATTTAAAATGGTGAATTCTTCCTCTATATTTTTGTTATTTTGAACTTATTCAAATGCATTCTATATTTGATACGCGTAATTGGCCCAAGTATATCTTATGTTCTAAAATATGTAGATTTTTCTAAAATATCAAGATATATTCAGGCCTATATTTTTATCACCTAAATTTTAAGTTATTTACTTAACTAAAGCTGCGACTATTTTGAATTCAAATTCTTTTATTTTGCATTCTTTCCAGAAGCTGGAGAACTGCAAATCCTTTTTAATTTCATAAAAGTAGCTTTTTCCATCTAATTGGTAGAGCCCAACTCTGGTCTAGGTACAGAGAAATATACTGGTATAATAGCCAATAGTATGTCATATATGGAGCCTTCAAAATCTTATTCATTTTCTGAATTGTTAATATCAACCAACTTCTGATTTAAATAAGAATTAAAAGTTCATATCTGTTAGTTTATCACACATAACACCTTACTATACAATCTTTATCTGATAGCATAATTCAAGCATATATTTAGAATATTGGTAATTTTTATGATCAATTTAAATGCAATCTATATTTTCCATTTTGCAATCCATGTCAGAATATTTATATATTTTTTGGTACTCATAAACACTGCATTGCTAAAACTAACTTTTAAATATTAAAATATTACACTTGTTTAAGAATTTGAAAACCTCTATTAAAAAAATTACATTTTATTATAACTGCTTATGTCTATCAATAGTATCTTTAAAATGAGATCATTCTGTACTATTTTTCTTTTTTGCAGCAGTATGGTTACCCAAAGACATTACTTTCAGTTCAGAACAATGCTTCTCATGACATGAGTAAACCAGTTGCTGCTCAGCAGGGGATGTACCCAAATGCTGGTGGAATGCCTGGTGTTACTCAGCAGCATCACCAATCAATGGGGGGCCCTGCCCCAAATCCTCAACCAGCTACTATGGTTCCACAAAGCCAACAGATCAGAGGAAATCCAATGCCTATGCAGGTAAAAAGTTATTAGTTTGTTATATAAATTATTCATTGTAGGTGCATAAAGTTACATTTTTCATTATGTTACTTAGCTGTAGCTGCCTAATGGTATACTCTTGAATCTTCAATTTAACAATGCATTTGTTTCCCCATCTTGAGCATGGATGTTTTTAGTGGTTTGGAATCTAAAGTAACAGGTGTAAAAAAATGTATGCACAAAATGTTTAAATGACAAATGAAAATAAATATGAATCTTTTAAGAGTAAACAGGATTTTCTATTTTTAAATAAATTATATAATTTTCATTTTATTTTTTAACTAAAGTATATAATAAAATTAATTGGTTACTTATCAAGTCAAGATAATTTTTTACTTATCTAGCAATTGTACGGAATTTTATATCTAATTTAATATCTTTCAGAAGAAATAAAATATTTCTTGTCCAATAAAATTAAGATTCATTAGAGTTTAAACCTAATTTTTTTTTAATTTTATTATTCCTTAAGATATTTTATTCACTGTAGTAAAGTTGTGAAATATGCACTGTATATTTTGAGGATTAAAATTTAAATTTTCAGGAGTTGCATTAAATGATTTTGTTAAGTTCTCTGTATGAATGGATTCATATTAATACATTATACCATTATATGTATATATATGATTAATATATATGAAATGTAGTACAGTATTTATCAGTAATTCTCATATTAATGGTTTATCAAACTCAATTTATAGAAAAATTTGGTTTTTGGTCTTAATGTAATAAAATTATTTTGCTAACATGCTAATTTTTTTTTTTTTTTTTTTTTTTTTGTAAAAAAAAAAAAAAATAAATTATATATAAATTGGAAATATTTTATTTTAAGAAAACCACAAAATTGGACCTAAAAACCTTTTGCAAAACTAATTTTTAAACTTTCTTAAAATTTCATCTTATTGAATAGTTCGTCTTTAAACTTTATATAACAATTTATTGATAAAATTGCTATGATTATAACTTTGCAATGCTTTTAATGAAGTCTTGAAATACCTTTTCAGGGCTATTACACACGAAACAGTTTACCTCACTCTATACCTAGTATAAGCAGGAATCCATTAACTGTTGTCAATCAAACTGGTCAGCAACCTGTTTCACAATATGGTCCACTACAAATAATGTCTACCCCATTTGGGCCCCAGCCTACTATGATAATGAATGCACAGATTCCTCCACAAATGGTAAATGTATATTTTGAATACACTTATTGAATTTTTCTCAATTAAGGTTGAGTTAAAAGACATGCTATTTGCAATATTTTAGCTGGAATTTTATGTTGAAAATATTTAGGAAATTACATTCAAAATTCTAAGTAAAGTTGAATTGTGTGATTGAAGCGGAATGCCAAAAAAAAAGTATTGATATTGCACTGACAGCATAAAAGTATTAATTTTTCTTAAAAGGAAAATAATTCAAGTTATCAAAAGACCTAGACATATTAAATGTCAATGTAATTGATAATCTTTAATTTTCTTTATATCCTTTCATTTATGAAATATTTAAGTGACTAAATGCAAAAATTTTATTTTAAATTTTTTAAGCAGATTTTCCTACTAAAATAAATATTCTTAATTCTTCGTTTCTTTAATTTTAAAAAGGAAAACTATTTAAACAGTATAATATGCAAATTATTCTTCAGTCCCAAATGCAACAATCATATATTTGAGTACATTGATTTATATTAAAAATGTAAATGCAGCCTGTAACATAATATGTTGAAATTATAAATGTGTTTTTTGAAAATAAATATATCTAATTCATTCATTTCAATAACAAGAAATCTGTTTGCGATTTCTGATTTGAACTTTATCTCATATTCTTAATAACACTATAACATTTTATGGAATAAAGCAGCATTTTTATGAGTTAAAATGTCAAATTAAAAAATTTGTGAGACTCAAAAATTGAATTTCATCAAGATATTCAATATTTTATTCTTTAATATGACATATTTTCAGAGATTGGGATAACAGATTTAAATTTTCTCAATTTCCCAACAGTGATTTCTGCTTTGAGTAAAATCTGTTCCTAACTATTTTTAAGGCAGAAAAATTGGGCAACATTTATTGTTGTAACAAGGCAATATATGGAGAAATGGAAACTCATGGAATTTTTAATTAATGCCTAAAAAATAGGGAATTGTTAGTGAATTTTTAATTACATTTTTGGATATTTGTTTAAGAATGTTTATGATAAAGTGGCGCTTCAGTCGCTGCTGTCAGTCACTCTCTGTAACTCTCGAGGGAAAAAAATGTGTATTACGAGCCCTGGTCGGCAATCTCTTTGTTATGTATCTTCCTTAATAAATTGTGATTTTTTTTATTATACAGTTCACAAAGTCAATATTCGTGCTCCACACTACCCTCTAATGCAGTATTAATTTCATAAATTTTCCCCTGTATTCCTTTTTTGAATGCGGCAAAAACAATTAAAATATTAATTTTCTGGAATCCGTTCACATATTATAAATTAGGTTTTAATCAGGAATCAGAAGATGCATATTTTCTGACTAGTACGATTTTGCAAGTATAGCATTGGTATAGATTTTGGATACAGTGTAGAGTCTTACTGCTATGGGCTCAGATTTACTGTACGGTCGCTCTTGGCACGATTTTCCAAAATTGGCGAAAAATAACATTTTCTGGCAACCCAACCAATTCTGACCAATCACAGATGAGCGATTTCGACCAATGAAAAATTGCCTAGAGTAACCTTACAGTAAATTTTTATCCTGCTATGCAATAAAATAATATGGATTTACAATATTGTGATATTGATCTGAAAATATGTTCGTTTTTTCTGATTTCTAGAAAATCATTCGTTGATAACAATAAGATACCTGCTGCACACTTACTATGACGTTTAGAAAGTGTTATGTTGTCTGGGATATATTTATTTGAAAATAATTTATGATATTAGCTTGAACTGATTTCTTCTTTTAAAATTAATTTCCTGTAACCGTAATTTGCTTTCATTTTATCTATGACTATTAAGCAACCTATAACAAAGAATTACTTAAGCACACATCAATATATCTGCTTGAAACATTTAAATGCACATGAGTGCTAGAAAAGCAAGGTATATGCAGCCATCCATCCCATGAGGTATATCTGAAATTTATGTAAACTGTAACAGAGCTACACTATCTACCAATAAGTATTTGAACACCTGTGATAGAAAAATTAACTTTATTCAAAACCAATAGTTGGTAGAGCCTCCACGAAAAGCAATTACAGCGTGAACCCTCCTGGGCTTACTTTCCACAAGGCTTTGTATTACAGATAGTGGTATTGTATTTCACTCGGCTTGGAGTAGACATACAATTTCCTTCACCGATTTTGGACGAGTAGTGCATCCCTTAATTCAGCGATCCAACTCATCGCAGAAATTCTCGATAGGTTTTAGATCTGGGCTCTGGACAAGTCTGTCAATTAAATGGAACTCCATTGGCACCATACCAAGCCTTGGTTGACCTCGAACTAGGGACTAGCTTCTTGTTCATAAAAACATGAGTGTTCGTAAATTAGAGGTTCGTAAGAACGAGCATCTGCTATAAAATATAAATTTATATCTGATTTCAAATGAACAAGAGTATTTTGTAAAGTTTAATGAATATTAATTAATTTTTATATAATGTTGATTCTATACTTTTATTTTACAGCTTTTCTATACTTAGTTTTTGCTTTAATATCTTTTTCAAAATATTTATTTCAGTATCAGATGCAAAGGACATACAGCCCACCACAAAATATTATTATACCTACACAGAATGCAGCACATTTTGTAGTTCAAAATACTCCTCAGTGGCAAGGTTACAATGCTTCTACACTAAGTTCAAATAGTAATTAGAGATTTCTATTATATTTAGAATAGTGTATTTTTTTAATATCTATCCATTACTCATGTTGCTTTATTTTACTTTAGATTATTTTCTATCAGCTCATGCAATGTCTTCATATAATTCGATGCCGCCTGTTGCAGCACCACTACCTGCCCAATTAAGAAGAAGAAGAAATTTTTGCATAATTGATCCTGAAACCGGGAAAAATCTCCTTGATGATGACGATGATGATGAAAGCATTCGTCCCACGGCAGAAAAAGAAACTGTATGAATTTTTTGTTAAACTTTTTATTCGATTTGTTTTCAGTTGCAAATTAAGAATACCAATTTATATTTTGTCTTTAGAGCTGAATAGAATAATATTTTTATCTATTTTATTCATGTTTACTCTAAGCAGTTTCATTAAACTTAATAACTTGTTATCATAAATTTCTTCTAAAAACAAGTTTATTTTTGGAAGCAAAATCTATTGGTGCATTAATAAAACTGAACAAATGTTTGAATTCCTCTTATATATTCTATTGAAATTTCATTGTTTGTGAAAAAAAATTTGTATTGGTAATAAGTTTCCAGTCACTAAACTTAATGTAAGAAAAGGAATTTACACTTTTTATAATGATTAATTAAAAAATGAATTTTTTTTAGATTAATCATTATGTATTTTAAATCCCTTTTTTTAAAAAAAAAAAGTAAAAAAGTTGACAAGATTTTGATTTTTTTAAAGGTAGGTTGGTTGATTAATGATCGTCTATGAATAAGTTTGTCTCAGTTTGACCGGGACAATTTCACTTTTCAAACGAAATCCCAGTTCCAATGCCAGTTTACGTCCCGGTAATAAATATCTTGATTTTATAAATGACCAAAAATGTATAAAAATAATGAACTGTGATGGTTTACTTAGAATAATTTTGTCATTTATTCCTGTACTGTATCAAAAGTAAAAACCTTAGAAGAGTGATAATCTTTAAATAAGTAATATTGTCATCATGTCGTTTTGTCTCACCAATCATGGCCATGCGCGAGATTGTATTTTCTAAGGAGTATTTGAGTCCAATTTGGAACAGTGGAAGTAAGAAGAGACCACCAAAGATATATATTTCAAGAGAAGAAAAAAGGCTTGAGTTGTTTTTTCAGTTGAAGGATAATCACATAGCAGGTTCCAATCTGATCAAAATTCCTCTCCTTAGAATAATTTGTCCTTTATTTCTGTACAGTTAACCCCTCTAATACGAGACCAAGAGAAAGGCCCAGAAAGAGATGGAAAGACTGCGTGGATGAGGACTTTGCCATTCTAAAAGTAAAGAATTGGAGATCAATTTCTGGGAGAAAGGCAGATTGGGAAAAGCTTCTGAGGAAGGCCCAGGCCCACAAAGGGTTGTCGTGCCAATGCTGATGATGATTTCTGTACTGTATCAAAAGTAAAAACCATAGATGAGTGATAATCTTTCAATAAGTAATATTGTCATCATGTCGTTTTGTCTCACCAATCATGCTCGAGATTATATTTTCTAAGGAGTATTTGAGTCCAACCGGGAATAATAGAAGTAAGAAGAGACCACCAAGGATACATATTTCAAGAGAAGAAAAAAGGCTCGAGTTGTTTAGTCAGTTGAAGGATAATCACATAGCAGATCCCAATATGATCAAAATTGTAAAGTATATCTATTGCTTAACTGGATCATCAGCACCAATAGAGAGTATCATCTTTGATGAACAACATATGGATTGATGATAAAGTTTGGATGAAGGAATTCATGTTTAACGAATTAACTTATGAAAATTTTTATAAGATTAAAACCAAAAAGGACTAAAATAGGTAAATATATTAGCTTTGATTTAATTTCCGAATCAATAACCATTTATTCATAGTTCATAAACTACCTTCTAAAACACTCTAAATACTCTCCAAATGTGAGTGTTTTTTAATATCCACCACGTAAGGGGAGTAGAATTTCAATATCCCGATGGAACTTTTCAGAAATCTGGCAAGCCTGACTATGAGGACTTAAGTTCAACAGTTGTGTTCGACTTCATTAAAGGTTATGATTAAATTATAATCCTAGTGACTTAATAATGATCACAATCACAAATATACAAACTGAATTGATTAATCTGTTTTCTTAATGTATAATTTTTGATATAGAACACTGTTAGTAAACCTGATACCTCTTCTATTAGCTTTGAGTGATAAAAATTTTAATAGTTGACCAGCGAAATTTTGTTGCTTTTGAAGTTGTCTTTGCGTCAAAGTATTTGAAATGAACATTAATATATTATGAAATAAGTAATTATTTTACACAAATATATTGTTTTATAAATATGTAAGTAACAGTACACAAGTTTAACAATGTCAATATCAAATTGAGTTTTATATCTAACAGTTTTTCTTAACTATAACAATGTATGCAAAAGTAAGCAGTGGTTGTAAAATATAGATTATACTCCTTGTATGAGCTTTTTAAATATGAAAAGAAGATTTTAAATACGTTATGATTAATATTAATTAAGAAGTATATATCTGTAGTTAAACTGAAAAATATTTAAAAAAAATTAAAAAATGAATTTTCTTTTAATTTTTTAAAACTTATTAGAAATTTCTGAAATTTATTCAATTATTTTTTATAAAATTTTATAACAATTTAATGCCATATTTCATTGATTGATTGATGTGAACTGAAAGTGACAGAATATTTTACAGAATGTAAGAAAACACAGGAAAAAGCGATTTCTTTACTAGCAAATAAATGTTCTGTATTTTTATTCTAATACTACAAAATATTTATGATAACGTGTGATCTAAGCATTTTATGATTCTCTTTTTACCTGAGTCTATAGATATTATCTGAGCTGATATTTTTTAAGGTATAGATGTTTTAGAACTTCTTTTAGAAAATATAATACAACTATATTTTTTCATTCCCTTTTTCTTCTGATTTTGGTGTAAACTATCATATTTTGATCAGTTTTTCAGTCTTGATTTTTAAACAAATCAGTTATTTTATTTTTGTATTACTATATTTCAAATTTAAAAAAAAAAAAAAAATCTTAAATGAGTAATTTACAAAATTTGATTTATAAAACATTTATTTTTTTTATTTGAATATAAAGCTAACTAAAATAATCTGCATTTCCTTTTCCCTCTTTCTTTTAGGATAATACTGATCCAAATATTTGTGCAGCTCAAGTAACTGCAACCCTAACAGAAGCTTTAAGTCATGAACGACAGTCAAAGTCACCTTCTATTGAAGACACTAAAGTATTGGATTGGATGGACAAAAACAATAAAAGTGTGTCGTGTGCAAATGAAATCGATATTGTTGCCAATATTGAAGTAGATGGCAGTGATATAGGTGATAACATAAGTTTAGGTAATCTTGCTGACATTAAAAATACATCTAACGTTGGTACAAGTAGAAATGTCTATGTAGGAATAACTTCCGGAATAAGTCTAAAAAAGACTCTGGCTTAAATAGTATTTAAGAAACTTCTTACTGAAGTGAAAAATGTATTTTACTATTGGTTGAATTAGTACCAACTACTGAACTAAGAGACTCTAATGTAGGAATGGGAAAACTACGGCCCGTCGGAAGGTTCTATCCGGCCCGCGGATAGAATTTTAATTTGCCGGTCAGAGGCAAATTAAAAGAAATATTCATATATTATACATCCATCTCCTTTTCTACTTTGTTTAAACATTATATTTTTCTTCCTTTTTTTCAAAGAGCTGGTTATCTGTTTACATTCTCTATTTTTGTACTACAAAACATAAATCGAAGGAAATAGCAAACACAGGCAGTTTTCAATCGGCAAAGAGTTAAAAGCGGAAGTTATTTGTCAGTTATAGCTGTAGATTCGTGCCAACAAGCGTTATCTTTTTCTCGTGGAGCAGACACATGGGAATTCGATATAGGGGAATTAGACCTCACATGTGGCAGACTCCGCATTTTAAGCTCCATCTAGCGGTTTCGTTTGGCGCGAGTTCTAATATTTTTTATTGCGTGTTGAATGATTGTGGACATATCGCGTCATTGTGAATAGTATGGTGAAATTATTAAGAGTATAGCGTAGCTAGTGCTTGTTTGGGTTATTCGTAAAATATTTCAATCTCAAAATGGTTACTAAAAAACGTAAAGTTGATTCAGAGTGCCGCGCTTTAAATGATGAATGGACATGGAAATATCTTTTTTTCAGTTGTAAAAGATAAACCAGTGTGTCTTATCTGTAATGAAGCTGTAGCAGTCTTCAAGGAATATAACATTTCCTGTATTTTCACATCTAAGCATAGGAATTCCAATTACGAAGCAATGTCCGAATATGATAAAAAAAAAAAAATGCAGAAAGTCTTCGTAAAAAATTATCAGGCCGGCAAAAATTTTTCAAGAAGGTAAACAGTATTCAAGAAGCAGCTACACATGCAAGTTACATTGTAGCATACCATATTGCTAAAAATAATAAAGCTTTCAGTGATGGGGAGTTCGTTAAACAATGCATGCTCCAAGTTTGTGATGTTTTATGTCCAGTCTAGAAAAATAGTTTTGAGACTGTAAACTTATCTTGAAAAACTGTGACTTTTAGATTGGAACCCATCGATAAAAATTTGGCATCACAATTAGAGTCAAAGTATTTAGAACCAGTTTAAATTTTGTTCCATAGCTATGGAAGAAAGCACTGATAAAAATGATACTGCTCAATTAGTATTATTTATAAGAGGTGTTGATGAGAACTTTGAAATTATTGAGGAACTGGCGTGCATGCGTTCTTTAAAGGGAACTACAACGGGATATGATATTTTTCGTGAATTTCTGGAAAGGATTTTAACTTTGAAAGTGCCTATAACAAATATATGTAATATTACGACTGAAGGAGCACCAAATATGACAGGAAAAAAATCTGGATTTCTTGGACTCTTTAATCAAAACTATTCCGATAACAATGTTGTTTTTTTACATTGTGTTATACATCAAGATGCTCTGTGTAAATCTGCATTGAATATGAAACCCGTGCTTAATACAGTCGTGAAGCTTGTAAATACTATTCGATCTCGTGGGCTTACTCACAGGTTATTTCGAGATTTTCTTCAATCAGTGCAATCTGAATACTCTGATGTACTGTATTACACGAAAATAAGGTGGCTTAGTGCAGGATGTGTTTTCGAGCGAGTTTGGTAGCTGAAAGACGACATTGTGTCGTTCTTCCATGAGAAATAGTGTTCTGCGGTGTGCGTTAATGTAGAAGATACAAAATGGCTTTCAGACTTTGCATTTTCCACAGATCTTCTTTGTCATATGAACAACTTGAATGTCATGATGCAAGGGAAAAATCAATTTATCGACGATATTTGGTCACATCTCAAAGCTTTTAAACTAAAACTTAATATATTTGCTGGGCATCTAGGTAAGAACGACTTAACTCATTTCCCGAGGTTAAATTCAATACCCACAGTAAATGAAGAGAACCTTAAGAATTATGAAGATAGCTTGAAAAAACTGCATTTTGAATTCGAACGCAGATTTAAAGATCTCAGTGCCATTCAAGCAGAATTGGACATTTTTACCATGCCATTCAACGTAAATTGTGAAGCAGTCAGGTCAGATTTTCAGCTTGAATTAATTGAGTTGCAATCTAACAATCATCTCAAGCAATTGTTTCTAAAAATCCCAAAGTTACAGTTTAACAAATCATTATCGAAAGTAAGTTTCCCAAATTTAATATCTCATGCCCAGAAAATCAGTGCTGTGTTTGCTTCATCTTATATATGTGAACAAGTGTTTTCAACTATGAACCTTAGAAAGAATTATTTCAGAAGTAGACTGACAGATGAGCATTTAGCCTCGTTCCTTAGAATCAGTACATCTCACTTCGAACCTCAATATAAGGAACTTTTAAAAATGAAATCGCAATTTCATTCATCTCATTAATATATTAAATTGTAATACTTGTATATTGTTTTTAAAATTTTAGAAAAATTCATCTTGGACCGCCAAATTTTATTTTTTCGATTTTTGGCCCGCGATCGAAAAAGTTTGCCCATCCCTGCTCTAATGTAAAAAGTTTAATTGATGAAAAAAACCTGGTACACCTGAATTACTTCAAACAATGAATTTTTTTAAATCAACATATTACCTTATAATCTGAAAAATGTTTAAATTATGAAAGTGTTTGAAGTAATAATAGCTTTATATTGAAACAAAAGAACAAATAGTTACTCCATTTAATTTAAACATTGAAAATAAAATCAAAATATTGCTGATGTATTTGATAAGACAATATTTTAAAATACTTTTCTAGAATATAATTGGATAGATATTATTTGCATACTTCTCCAAATTTTTTTATTATGTTTGTTGATTTTTATTTAAACATACTTAATTTAATATCTCAAAGAATGATAAACTAAGACTAATTATGATCATGACATTTGAAAGCTTGTGTTAGGTTTTCAGCGCTCCATTTCACAGTTTGATTTTTGGCTTATGAGATTGAGTTCAGAATTTTTTTTTACCATTAGAGAAAAAATATTTCTTTAAATTGATGGAATGAGAAATATATTTTCAGAAAATATGTGACATTATTATTTCCTTTTTTTTAAACTCAATCTCCTCATATATGAGGAGATTGAGTTTAGAGAGAGAGTTTAGGAGTTAGAGAATTTAGAAGACTAGTCACGTTAGGCTGACCACCTAACCAGGACATATACACTACAGGCCATTAAAATTGCTACACCAGCAAGAAATGCAAATAACAAAATGATATTTATTGGACAAATATATTATACTAGAAATAACAAGTGATTAAATTTTCAAAAAATTTGGCTGGATAGATCCTGAGAAATCAGTACCCAGAACAACCACCTCTATCAGTAAAAACAGCAGTTATACGCCTTGGCATTGAGTCAAACAGAGATTGAATTGCATGTACAGGTACAGATGCCCATGCAGCTTCAACACGATGCCACAGTTCATCAACCGTAGTGACTGGCGTTTGGTGACGAGCAAGTCGCTCGGCAATGATTGACCAGACGTTTTCTATTGGTGAAAGATCTGGAGAACGTGCTGGCCAGGGCAACAGTCAAACATGTTCCGTATCAAGGAAGGTCCATACAATACCGGCAACATGCGGTCGGGCATTATCCTGCTGAAACGTAGGGTTTCGCAGGGCTCGAATAAACGGTAGAGCCACGGGTCGTAACAGACCAGAAAGGTAACGAGCACTGTTCAAAGCACCGTCAATACGAACAAGAGGTGACCAAGACGTGTATCCAAAGGCACCCCATACCATCACGCCAGGTGATGGGCCAGTAAGACGATGACGAATGCACGCTGCCAGTGTGCATTCTCCACGATGCCGCCAAACACGGATGCAACCATCATGATGCTGTACGCAGAACCTGGATTCATCTGAAAAGATGACGTCTCGCCATTCATGCGCCCAGGTTCGTCGTTGATCACACCATTGAAGGCGCTCTTGTCTATGACACAGCGTCAAGGGAAGCCGCAGTCATAGTCTCCGAGCTGAGAGTTCATGCTGCTGCAAACGTCGTCGAACTGTTTGTGCAGACACTTGTTGTCTTCCAAATGCCCCCGTTCCTTGATTCACGGCTCGTAACGTGGTTGCATGATCCATTACGGCCATGCGGATAATATGCCTGTCTTCTCGGCTGCTAGTGATAGGTGGCCGTTGAGATCCCGCATGGCGTTCCGTATTACCGTCTTGAACCCATCGATTCCATATTCTGCTAACAGTCATTGGATCTCGACCGACGCGAGCAGTAATACTGCGATAAGATAAACCGCAATTCCGGTACGCTACAATTCGACCTTTATCAAAGTCAGAAACATGCTGGTACGCATTTCTCCTTCTTACACGAGGCATCACAACAACTTTTCACCAGACAACAACGTTCAAATGCAGTTTGTGTATGAGGAACCGGCTGAACAATCTCCTCATTTAAACACAATGTAGGTGTCGCTACTGGCGCCTGCTTTGTCTGAATGCGCAGAGAAGCTAATCATTTGCATATCACAGCACCTTTTTCCTTTCGTATAAATTTCACGTCTGTAGCATGTCGCCTTCTTGGTGTAGCAATTTTAATGGCCAGTAGTGTACTTCGCATCCCAAAGCCCTCGGTCAAGAAAATAGATATGGGCACTGTAGGCCCTGGCCCCTCGATGGGCTGTCGTACCATAGAGTTTAGTTTATAGGTTCAAAAGAATTATAAATGCTGACTACTTCAAACTTTTTAAAAAAATCTATATTCCAGTGTTATTTTGTATTATAAAATTGAAATTAATCACGATGTTTAGATTACTGCTGAAAATATTACTAAATTAAGGATAATTTTGTATGTTAAAAATTTTCATCTCAAAATTTTAACACCAATCAAACCAATTAAAACATCTAGGGTTTTTTTTATTATATTTTTAAATTAAGGAAATATACATACGTTAAGGAAATATACATTAAGGAAATATACATAGCCTCGAAGGATTCAATGAAAGGATCTAAAGAGGTTATTAAAAAAAAATCGCTCTTTTTAGTTTTATATATAACTGAGATAAAAATTATGGTTTCAGTAAAATAGGTTAAAAATTTGTAAAATTCAGTTTTTTCATTTTTATTGAAATAATATTATTTCCAAATAAATTTAAATATTAGTTTGGGGAAAAAGTAATCCATTATTTTATCCATTATATTATTTAAATTTATTTTTTCGGTAGATGTCTGCAGTGATCGATATCTCGGGAGGTATCTATCAAACAATTTCAGATTTATGCTCGTTGGAAAGGTGATATTTGACACTAAAATATCCTCTTGCGGTTTTTTGTTTGATTCATTCAGTTACGAGTACAAGGTTTTAAAAATGGAAGACAACAAATAGAAAATTCGATACATTTTCGTTTTTCTCTTGTAACGGCGAAAAAGATAGCCGGGTGGCTAAAATTGTGAAAGGTGTTTATCGTCCTATATAAGACTGTCACAACCAGTTACGTACAATTTTTGTTTCGTCGATTCCGTTCGGGTATTTTTGATGTTAGAGATGCACCTCGCATGTGGATACAGCATCGTCGAAAATGTCTATAAAATATCAAAAATGATCAAAGTGAACCGCATGTCAACAGTCGTAACGCGCAAGACCTAAAAATCTACATGAAAACTGTTTTGAACCTTTTTACAAAGTGAATCCAAAACAAGTTACATAAAGTTCACGTAAAAATAATGGATTTCTTTTTCCCCAACCTAATATTAGAAAAATAAAAAGCAAGCGCATATTTAATTTTTTTTTTTTTTTTTTTGCCGAGAATTTAAATCATTGCCATACGAACATTATAACACTTGCTAAACAGAATTGCATTTTTTATGGTACAGACAAAATTACTTCACTTTTACGATTTTTTTTTTTTTTTTTTTTTTTTTTTTTTTTTTTTTAAAGTTAGCTTTTCAAAACTAGGTCGGAATGTTGGACATTTAAACTTTATAACGATTTTGAATCAAATAACCATCCGTAATATGTAATTTTACCTCAAACCTGTTTTGGTTTGACCAATTTTTAATCTTTCCTAAGAGTATTTTTTCTAGATTGTTAAATGGAAAACAATTTTAGCTGTCACCACACACAAATAGAGTGATTCTATCCTTTGTCCGATTCTTATTTCCAAGTTGCTGTTTTCCCAATATTACTAAAGACATGGCTCCATGCTGTTGCCAAGAAATAGGTTGCAATAAAGAAACTAGCACTAACGGTGTGAAATAACATGAAGAAATCAAAGAGATGAGTAACGATTCGCGAATGGAATTGGAATTCAATAAATTTTTAGCCCAATGTTGACATCTAAAGAGACCAATATAAAACCTTTTTTATCGTTTAATTACTTAAATTAAGTAAAATTTTAAGCATATTCAATTTTATTTCTATGATTTTATATAGGCATAGTTGATTTTACTTCTTTGATTTGATTGTTTTTAATATTTTTCCATTCAAATTACTCAAAACACTAGAAGAACACTCATAGTTTTGTTGTTATTGTTACTTATGACACTTGCCGAAACCAAGCTCGCTCGTCTGAAACTGGGTGAATGATGTCAGAAAGAGTGCTTTCCGTTTTTGAACAAAGCACTCTCTCACGAGGATAGAAGTACTACTTGGATCAGAGATGGCAGCCCCATCTGGGTCTTCGAATTTAGAGATGGGAAGACAGGGAAGGCCCAAGGCCTGGCTTCTAGCATTCAGAAGCCATTATTGAAGCCATTATTTTAAGCCATTATTTTGAAATTGACATTAAACATTAACTAAATTTCTCTTTTGTTGAGATTCACTTGTTCCACTGTTTTGTAATACCTGATGAAAACAAAAAAAGTTTAATTTGCTAAAGGGCAAAATAAGGATGTGTGAGCTAATAATAAACCTCCACGTATTAGTGGAAATAAATATAAATCATTACTAACATACTAAAGAATAAATATGCTTTGGATGAAGGAGTAATAAAATGTCCTATTTTTTGTTAGAAAATGTTACAAATTTTTTACTAGGTCATCTCTAGTGCTACTATTTGCTACAAGAAATACTGTATGGTTATTTGCTCACTGCAAGTAAAATTGAATGCAAATGAAAAAGCAATGAAACAACTTTAAGAAAACATAATGATTTTAGGATAAAATCGTTTATGCAAGAAAAGGCTGTATGATTTCTTATTGATTAAATTAATGTTTAAAGGAGATAAAGAAATGTATATGTAATTTCAGTAATGTTATAATGAGAAATAATAATATTGAATAATAATAAATAAATATGAAATTTCATAAGTGTTTCATTAAAAAAATTAGTTATAAGTAGAAATCATATTTTTCATTGTTCTTTATATTCATTGTATAATGTGCACCCGTAATTCAGTTTTATTTTTAATATAATTATATAGCAGAATATAAGCCACCCAATAAGTCTAGTGGTTAGCGTACCTCACTACAGATGGGTGGGACCTGGGTTCGAATCCTGGCTCGAGCATGGATGTACTTTCTCTCTTTCTTGTCTTTGTCCTTTCTTTGTGTGTGTGTGTGAAGGGTTGCCTACCCTATAAACGGGTACCTACGGCATGTGTGTACTGAGGAAGTCGGACTCCACACCAAATATGGTTCAGTTGGAAAAGTGGAGCAGCGCACCCCGTATTGCCAGCCTGGCTGGCACACAACAACAGCAGAATATAATGTTTTTGGAGCTCAATGAAGGTGCTGATACACATTTTTAAATTTTTAGGCAAGAAAAACAAGACAAAAAAGAAGAAAGATATTAATAAAAGAGGAGAAAGTAAAGAAGGTTGGGAAATGGATGCTTTCTTAGATAAAGGAGACGTAAGTTTTTTTTTATTTTATTCGAGTTCTATATATATATATATGTGTGTGTGTGTGTGTGTGTGTGTGTGTGTATATATACACATATATATAATTTTTATGTTTCTAGAAAAATAGTTTTTAACTTTCTAGTTATGAATTTTTTTACTAAATCCTAGGAGCTGATACACGATAAATGCTCCAAACTGTGCTTTATTGCGATGATATGCATTTTGATTTTATGATGTAACCTGATTATTTGACATAGTATGTTAATGAAAACTTTTCTGAAAATCTGGTTCTCAATGAGATTTAATTATAACTATTAAATAAATTTCAAAAGCTTCTCAAATTTTGTTTTGCATTTGTAATATCTTCTCAGATTGGTGAAATGTTAGTTTTCAAGTATCACAAAGTTGCTGTTATTTTGATTTCTTTTAAATCACTTAAAATTTATTGACCATATCAAATTTCAAGTGCAATGTTTCATATTTTCTTTTCTTAATGAACTTGTGATCTGGGAAAAAAATATAAATGTAAAGATATATTTTGCAAAATGACAGATAACATATCTGTCAATATCTATGCCTGCATTTATTTTTAATGGCCACAAAAGAATATTGAAAAATAAATTGCCATGTTTTTTTCCATATTTTTAGGAAAATATACCTGACAGTACAGTACCAGTGTCGCTTCCAATCAAAGATTTTACATCTTTGCCAGTCACAATAGTTGACAGTGAAATTTTAAGCACGATTCCATTACCTGGGGGAACATTACCAGACACTATAACTTCTAATAATGTCACATCATCTGAAGAAACTTTACCTGATTCCTTCCCACAAAATGATGTCTCACCTGTAGAACAGTCTAGTGAGACTTCTTCAGTATCACCTGCAGAAAGTGATGATAAAGAAAATGTTGATGAATCAGTCCAAAATAAAATGGTTCTTAAGTATAATTATAAAGAAGGTAGGTCAGTGTTTCTCAACCTTTTAGTATTCACGGCCCAATTTTCTATCATAATTTTCATCGCGCTCCCCTCCCCACCGCATACAATAAAATATATACAATAATAATGTATTTTGAGTATTTTGGCGCTAAACCTACACTACAACCTTAATTTTAAACTTTACAAATTACCAAGAATACCGAAATTTATTGACATTTTGCAACACCGATCCTCAGCATTGAAAAAACAAAAATTCTATGCTTTTTTATTGCTCTTGCGTCCCGCCATGTCGGGCATTCTCATGGTTTCACGAGAAGTTTTGATTTGTCTGAAATTTGTCTGGTCAGCAAAAAAGTAAGCTAGGAGCGTGCGCAGATGTGAACAAATGTTTTCTCATAGGGAGAAGAAGAAAGTTCTATGACGCCAATTTCAATTCCACACAATCTCATCCGAGTCGATCCTTCTATCGCTATTGAATCTATTCTGAATGTGTATATTATATATATTTTCGTGTAATTGCAATTCACCGTATTAAATATTCATGGCAGCAGACTTATGCAGAATCATGGATAAATTTTTAAGCGGGCGTAAGCGAGCATTAGACGATAGACAATCATCAAAAGTACACAGATGAGCGTGGTTCCGAAAATAAAAATCAAGAAAATATTCTCAAGAATACTTAAATTTTTGGTCCACTATTACTGAAGTAAATGAAGAAGAAAAGTCCCTGTGTATCATTTGCTCATAAATGTTGGCGGCAGACAGCATGAAACCTAATAAACTTAAACGACATTTGGAAACGCTTCATAGTGAGTACGTAAACCAGAGAATTCTTCGAATTAAAATTAAAATCATATGAAAAGCAAAAATCATTGTTTAAAAAAACTTTGTCTGTGAATGAAAAAGCTTTAATTGTCTCTTACAAAGTTTCATATAAAATAGCCAGATGTAAAAACCCTCACACCATTGGTGAAGAGCTTATTTTGCCAGCCGCGATTGATATTGTAGAAATTACCTATGTTTGGAGATAATTTTGCAAAACAAATGCAGTCTATACCTCTTTCAAATGATACTGTTGCCCTTCAAATTGCTGATATAGCTGAAGATGTAGAGTGTCAGCTTTTGTCGAAGTTGAGTTACAAATTGTTTTCAATACAACTCGATGAGGCAACAGATAGTAATAAAGATGCTCATTTCATTACCTATGTTAGATTTTGTGATGGTTTGTCAGTAGTAGAAGAATTACTTTTCTGCAAACCAATAGAACTCAAAGCAACAGCACTCGCTATATTCGCTATCTTAAATGATTTTATGACCGAGGCAAACATAGAATGAAAAAATTGCGTCGGAATATGCACGGATGGTGCTCGTTCTATGCCAGGAAGATTCCAAAGTATTCAAGCACTTGTGAAACAAAAATCGCCACAGTGCGTCTGGACACATTGCATGATCCACAGAGAAGCTTTGGCTTCCAAAGAAATGAGTCCTGGTTTGAATATTGTGTTAACTACGGTTGTAACCGTAGTAAATTATATAAAAATGAGACCCCTGAAATCAAGAATCTTTTCCGCACTTTGTAAAGACATGGGTGCAGTACATTCAGCGTTACTATTTTATTGCGAGGCAAGATGGTTATCACGAGGGAAATTTTTGCAACGTGTTTATGAATCAAGAGAAGAAATCGTAGTTTTCCTAGAAAAGGAAAATAGACCGGAAGCTGAGAATTTTCGCGATAGTTTATTTGTGTTGAAATTGAGCTACATGGTTGACATATTCGAGAAATTAAATAACTTGAATCCTCAACTGCAAGGAGCAAATACACATATATTGGATACGAGTGATAAAGTTAATGCTTTTTGTAGGAAATTGGAATTGTGGAGCAGAAATTTAAAGCAAGAAATCTTAACAATGTTGGAAAATTTGAATGATTGTATTAAAACTTACAAGGCTGAAGAACAACGTGTAAAAGTTTTTTTTTTGTAACCATTGAAAATCATTTAGCAATGCTAGCAAAGAATTTTAAAAAGTACTTTCTTTCTGACGACAAACTGATATCAAGTTACAAGTGGGTGAGGGATCCATTTCAAAATACTCCCGAAGGACTCTCAATCGAAGAGGAAGATACCTTCATAGACTTCACGGCAAGCGGAGAAACCAAAAGACAATTTAGTAATAAATCACTATTTGAATTTTGGGCAGGAGTGGATGATAAGTTTTCTGCACTAAAAACAAGGGCATTTCGCATTCTACTACCATTTTCAACATCTTACCTTTGTGAAACTGGATTTTCTGCGGTGGCTTCTTTGAAGACAAAATATAGATCTCAGCTAAATATAGAAAAAGAACTGAGAGTGTCTATTTCTAATATTAAACTCTCCTTCGAAAAACTTTGCTCTGAAAGACAGGCCCAAGGAAGTCACTAATAATTATTAAATTTATTTTTAATTTAGTAAGTTGTTTTAATTTAATAAGTTAATTATTAAATATTTCGAAATGTATTTTGTTTTGTATGTGTGTGTTTGTTCTTTCCTTTCAGTCACTTAATCAATTTTTTTAAATAACATTTTCTCTTGGATATGCTCGCGCCCCCCCATTAGTGTGCTTACGCCCCCCTTGGGGGCGCGCCCCACAGGTTGAGAATCACTGGTCTATGCTGAGATTCCAAATTACTTACAATTGCCATAAATTGATTCTAGAAATCAAAGCCAGCAGCTAATTAATGGTAAAAAATTGTGATAGTGACACTGTTGTAGAAGATTTAACTCCTTTTGTAATTGTTTTATCTTGTATTGAATTCGTGGTCCAAAGCAGTCTCCAGTTACAGCAATATCTGTCTATATGATACAAAAACTTCAATGCAGTGTGAGTGCAATATAGCTTTGTACAACATAACGAATGTGATGTGATATTCAACTAGCCTGTTTCTGTAGGCCTATAAAGTGATTTCAAGGTCGTGCTGCTATTAACCTTTTGAGTTTGTCTTAAAAGTAATTTATTTTAAAGTCCCGCGTAAAAGAAATGGAAATTTTTATTATTTTTAAAATACTCTTTTAAATGTTAATTTTTTCACAATTTAAAAGAACGTTGCACTATCTATTTGACATCACTTCAGTACCTAAAATTCCATGGATATGTCTTAATATTTCTTGATGCATATATTTTTAAATATATCTGTTATAAAATTCTTAAATGACTTTATAAAGTCTTATGTAGTAAGAACGTAGACTTAATACTTCCTATCTTTTTAAGAAAAAAGAATGCAAATTGTTTATTCACCAAAGGCTTAACTACTTTGAAAGTTAGAAAATGAGAATCTCATTCGTAAAAACTCGAAAGAAAAAACAAAATTTATTTTATAAGACTTTTTATTGCATTTGACTCATTACATTTAATGCACATAGTTTATTAATACTAGATTGTGATAGTTAAAAGTAAAAAAATCATAGAAGATATGACTAAATGTAGCACAAGAACTTAGGAATTTTTCTCTTGCTAAAAATCGAAATATAGCAAAATATGTATTTAATCATTAAACTAGCCAACAAAAAATAGAATAAAATCCAAATCCTAATTTTTCCTTTTTAATTTAATTTTTATGTTATTAAATTTAATTAGTTATACCTTACTTATATGATTTATTTATTAAACTTATAATAATTTAAAATTAAAATGTTCATAAGCTATTCTTAAAAAATATGTCTGAATCTTTTTAACAATTATTAAATATTAACGTTTTTGCTATCACTTATTAAAGTTAGTTTGAAAAAAAAAATATGTTCCTAACGAAATTTAAAAACAAACACAAAAAAGTAAGTAATTATATTTTTCTGCTAAAACTTTACTCAAATTAGAATTGTGTTCAATATTTAAGTCAGTATAGTAACTAAGAACAGAGTAAATTGTAATATTCTTGATCAATATTCAATTTAATATATTAACATTTCTTTATTATATTTTACTATAAGATTGTTAATTAAAATTTTTTTTCGTAGAGAAATGGTAAAGTTTAATTTTTACAGGTTGGGAGTTTCTAAATAATTTTATTACAAGAAAGAATAGTTCACAAAACTAATTGAACATAAAAAAATAAATTTCCATTTACAAACCTAAAAAAAATAATAATTTTAGTTTTGCCGTTATTAAATAATTTTTAAGAGAAATTATACCAATGTGAATTAATATTACCATTAACATACATTTTATGAGCTATTATAGCACCGGTATTCAATAATAAACATTTGAGTAAGCATTTTGTGATATCAAAAATAATATAGTTCCGGTTTGACTATGCATAGGGGTAATCAAACAAATGAAAAATATGGTAACCAATTGAACATTTGAGCATCTGCAGCGTTCTACCGTCTGAGAGAACTTGTCATGGAAAATAGGCTATATCCAAATGTCACGTAAGTGATAACTTAGAAAACTTCCATGAGCTCTCACCAACAGATAATCACACAAAAAGACAACTTTAATATCTTGTGTTCAATATTAAATGGAATCACAGACATGAAATCTTCCGCTTTGAAAAGATCAATCAAACCACTGATCTGCAGTGAGCAAAATGTATCTGATTTTTTTTCCTCAGTATCACAAAGATTAGACAATTCTAAATCACTGATTACTTCGAATCTCTGAATAGGTAAAAAGTCATTTTTTTAATTAATATTTTATGAATTATTGATGCACATGAAAAAAAAAAAGAATACTTCAATCTCTTCCGGAACGGTAAAGAAAAGTTACGACAAGTTGATTATTTCCTTGATTACTCTTTACAAAGAAAAAAAAATATGGTTAAAATTTAGGAAGCTTTAAGTTGTTATTTTGCTTTTGCACACGTTAGAATGACTTTAGATCTTCAAGATTTATCAAGATTCTTTTGATAAATCTTGAAGTTGATCTCAAGATTCTTTTTATTTGTAATTCCTTTTCTTCGAAAACAGATATTTTCGTTCTTGAAGGTAAAACATCAATATACAAACAACGTTAAACTGAAATTATAAATTTGTTTGAAATTAATTTTTAAAAATATATTTTAATATTTAAATAAATTTAATTAGGAATATTATAATTAATTTCTTTTTACAATTTTGGCAGCACGTATGGCAAAATAGGGGAAGCAAATAAAAAATATCAATTTTCCAACTATTATTTATTTAATTAAAACGAATATCGATGAGGTAAAAACATTTTGTGAAAAATGAACTTTTCTTATTTGATTTTTTAATACGGTGTAATTAGATAAAAAAAATTAGTTTTAAGTAGAATTTTTAGTAAATTTTATTCTTCATTCTGACAAAAGCAGTGAAAAAACTGTATTTCATAAGTGTAAAATTAAATATGAATGTACTTCGATTTTTCATTCATTTTTAATGTATAATAATAAATAAAAATAATGTAAGAAATCCCGAGAAATGTGTGTTAAAATTGCTTTGATTTTTCTAAATTCTTTTGTGTACTTTACACCCATATTATAAGGAAAAAGGTACATAATTCTTGTGATTTCGTCTCGTCTAAATTCAAAAACTAGATATGATTTCCTACAAATTATAGTTAGTCGAATTTCGGTATAACGACCCTCTCTGCATCCCAGAACTGAAGAACTTTTTCATGACAAGTTATATCGGGTATAATTGAAGAATGTACACATATATGAGAGAGATTACAAGTTCCGAAAAATAGGCTATTTTTAAAGAGTTTCCAATTAAATACTTATATTGTGCCAAAAATAAAATTTTGTCAATTAAATCATTTCCAAAACACCTTAAAGTAAAACAAAGAGAAAAAGTTGTTTTTATAAAACATTTATTTTCCAAAGAAAAAATTTTTTCTCCGCATAATCGATTTTTATAAAATTTTCCATTTCATTTAAAGCTGATAAATAACATTCTGCATATTTTCTTGTTTTTCAAAAAAAGAAAAAAAATGTTAAAGTGTTCCAACTGCACTTGAAATAGTATTCATTCTAGGAAGTGTCACATTATGCCTTCGTCTTCTTTATCCGATGTGTTGATGTTATTTCTTCTAGTGAACAATAACGGGGAATTAGTTTTTATTCGAACCATTGAAAGTAATAAAATTGTAGCAATATAAACTACAGAAACAAAATATTTACCGATAGGTAGCCCACAAAAGGATATATCGGATCTAATAATAGATTATCTTTCTTAATGCGTACAAATACATATTAACAAAGCATACAATTTTAGAGTAATAAAATAACTAAAAGGAAATTAAAGTAACAAACATTTTTTCGCGTGAAATTTATCTCAATCAAGAATTGATTTCTAAATTACAAGAAAGTTGTAATGCGTGTTTTATGTTGCCTTTAGTTATTTTGAGAAAAGAAAGAATTTTCCTGTCTTGTCCTCAGTTTTATCCATCATCCTTGTATTTCTGTGTTAGCACTGATCATATATCAAAAACACCATTTATCGCAAATGAAAAGTCTTCACCTTATTCAAAAGAAATACAAACCGATCTTAAATTTAGAAAATGTTCCTTTCTCTATCTGTTTCAAAGTGGTTCAATAGACTTTATTAATAATGAAATTTCCTAAGCACTGAACTTCTATTTACAATAAATTCTTCATTTTTGAGTTTAACTGCAGGGAAATACATCAATCTTTTACAAACTAAAAATTAGAGTTTGTTAACAAAATCCTATCTCTTTCTCTTTACAGATACATAATAAACCTTTGAATTGATCATGGTTTCAGATTCCATCAAAACAGCTTCAAATTTTTTTTAAAGGAATTATTTACGGACTGCATTTTTTAAACAAGTTTTCACCAGTAAATAGATATATATTTGTATTTCTTAGAATCTTCCCCATCATGGATATTTCTAAAAATAAATTTCTTCTCAATATATTTGAATGAAAACAACATTTAAATTTCAGGGTTACTCATATATTTCCGTTTATTATCTCAAAATTCACCTCTATCATCACATGATGTGACCACCAACTGGATAATTCGGCCTTTGCATTATCTCAGACAAATAACAATCTTCATGGCCACGAAGTCTCTTGTATTGACTGTTTTAAGTCTTTCTAAAGACAATTTCACCGAATTCTATTCATTGCTGAGCTTTACATTCATGCTTTTAACATGATGTATTTTTCTGCTTCAATTCTATCAAAAGTTCCTAAGAATATGGTGATGAATATGGTCATTAAGAATATGGTGATGGTAGTAACTTTGTTTAAATTCTTCCTTTTAAACTAACAAATATTACAAAAAATGCAAAGAAGTTTGTTGAAATGTGAAAAATGTTAAGTGTAAGTAAACAAATTAATAACAAAATATGAACTAGTTATTAATATTTAATGCATTTTAATAAAACATAATATGAAAATTAATTACTTTTCAAGCATTCATGCTAAAGAAGTGTGTAAAACTTAATGAATTTCTCTTAAAACCAAATCTTACAACTTTAAAAATATCGTGCAATGATAAATCTATGCTTAATTATTGTCAGTAAAATTAGAGTTAACAATGAAAATTTTTCCAAGTAAATTTTGGATCTCAAATCTTAAAAAGAAAATTTTTATTCTTTCTAATAAATACTAAATGTATTGATTTGGAAACCTCTGAAGAATTTCTAAGTTATTATGGTGCATTTCATATGTTAATTTATGTTTGCATATATTATTGTTTTTTATACGAAACATAATTTTTTTTTACTTTTCATTTTTATGTATTTTCAAAAAATATATGTCATGTCATCGCCAAAATGATTTATGAATTGTTTTATAAAAGTGAGTAATAAAAAATATTATTTTCAAAATTAAATTGTTAATTAAAACTAAAATTCGAAAATGTACCCAAACATTTAATAAAATGTAGAATTTTAAATTTTGAAAAGATTTTTTTTTCAAAACTATTTATTTCATTTATGTTAAAAAACCGATATATGTTGATAAAAACGACTTAAACTAAAATAAATTACACTTGCTACATAAAATAAATTTATGATTAAATAAGCTCATAAATAATAAAATAAATAATATAATTAATCTAATAATCAGTTAAAAATTAATCTCTGAAAAAGTCTTATTGAAAACTTAAATGTAACGATCAAAAATATGTGTTCTTAATGTTATCAAATCAATTATAAATATCTATAAGATTAAAATCCCTTCTCTAAATTTAAATAAATATCTAAATTTAAGTACAAATATATCTATAAAATAAAAATGCCTTCTTAAACTCTTAGGCAAGAAAAAAGAACCATACAAATATTTTCATTAGATTATATACCACTCCAAAACACAATTATTCCAAAATCAATTACAATCGAATGACAAAAGACATTCCATTATAATTGTTCTAAACTCACAACATTGTTTGTAAAGGTGTTTTATTATGTTAAAATTCAAATCTCTGCTCTCAATTCGGTTGAAATTTGATTTCAAAGAATCTTACGAGAAAGTTTCATTTTATTTGGATTCTTATCATCCTCCATAAAATTCCAAATGAACCATAAAAAGGTTTTATGCTATGTTCTAAGAGCCTCTTTAGCCATATGCCCCAGCAGTTACTCAGTTCCAGAGTTTTCCTTGGGCTTTTATGAAAAGCTATAGGAAACAACCTTTAATGCAATGTGACCCAAACAATGAGATCTTTAAGGTACTAATTATAACATTTCCTGCCGTTAACGAGACTGTTTCCAAGTGTCATTGTCCCCACTAAACATAAAACGCGTATTATTGTTTGTATCGAACATCAGCTCGCCTGCAAACATGTAATAAGGCAAAGCCATTGACCCTTTTTATTTCCTTTTAATTATTTTATATATCCCGGAAAAAACTATTCATGTAAATATTGGATAAATATTTATTGACGTAAATTAATATAATAAATTGCAAATAGTCTACTGGCTAAAATTTTTAATTCAAATAAAATTAATTAAATCTTATACTACAGGGAGGGCTTTGACTTCTAGAAGGTATTTTTTATATTGAAGGTCATATTTATGTCTTTCAATATGGCCGCGGTGGCCTGGTTGGTTAAGGAGTCGTTCTCAGTATCGAAAGATATTGAGCTCGAATTCCGGTTTAACCTAAGATCCGTCGTGTTTACTAATGGCGACTGGGTGCGTAAAGTATGCCGTGGTTGCAATGTCCTTCATGTTCCTATTCCAAATTAATACCTCTAGATCGTTAGGAGCCAGGCCTTCGGTCTTCTCTGGCTTCCTATCTCTAAATTGGTAGACCTAGATGGTGCTGCCATCTATAAGCCAAAGTCGTATTTACATCTCATCAGGAAGTGCTCTGTTCAAAAACGGAAGATGCTCTTTCTGACTTCATTTGTCCAGTTCCAGACTGGCGGGTTTGGACTCGTTAAGTGTCATAAATAACAACATGTCTTTCAATGGAGATAACTTTCAAGTACGTGCGGTCAGGAAGTGTAAAATTTACTTTCCGTTGCATTGCACAATATCTAGATTTTAAACAGGAAAGTTTATTTAAATTTTTCTTCCCCAAAGCCACTGGGACACGATGAGTCCAATGAATTCTTAATCAGTTTTGTTTGTTAAATTAGTTTATTTTTCCGGCAGCATATTTTAACTATTCAAACCTATTGAACATAAGAAATTACATCGTAATCTGAATGAGGATCATATGATGCAGTCACTAACAGAGCTGGTGTTTTCTTCTTTGAATTTCAACATTAGAAGTCTCATTATATGCAATAATCTCATTATATAAAATAATGAAGGTATATATTTCGAATATTACAAAGAATTAATATTTGTTTTTATAATTTTTAATGCTTATCAGAGACTGAAAAATGATTTTAATGACAGGCACATAGTTCTCTATGAACATTCCACAAATTGATTTGGGTTTCATTTCAAGGTTGGAGTGCCAAGTTTAAGTTTTGTTGCCTGTTGTTTGGAATATTCAACAGTAAAAAATTTAAAACGCAAAAGAATGTTTTTACATAGCAAGTATTTGGTTCGTGGGTAGGGAGTTGGTAAATACTCTTCAGATGTTTATATTTAATCAATTCAAAAAAAATCTTGCATTTCCTTAAAGGTATACGTAATTAGTATTTTAACTGTAATGATAAATTGAACGAAAATTTCTTACTCTGATTCGAATTATATATTCAAACAGAATTTGTAAAATCATTGCAATGAGAAAACACACTGGACATTCTCTAGATTTCCTACAGTTTTAAAGTATATTAATATAAATCATTTAAATTTCCTTCCGGGAGATGTTTCCGTAGATAGTATGCCGTATTCATGTATCACAAGCTTGGTCTCGGAAAATTCCCAAACAATGAGAGATGGATACCTAAAAAATAATGTACAAAAAGAAGTAAAATTATTAATTTTCCTCTTTTGATGGAACTTTTTATACAATAGATATACAGCATGTCGCAAAAATGGGGATCTAGAAAATTTTCAAGAATTCATATTATAATTCACCGAGGCCTGTGGGTAAGACAGGGTTCTTCGGAAAATAAAGACTCGAGTTTGATCCCAGCTACTGTTAAGCAATGAGAGATAGATTTTGCTTTGGAGAAAATGGCTAGCAATTTTAAATTAAAATTTGCTATCTTTAATAATTGCCACAATGAAAGCCCCCAGGGACTTCCTAGAGGTGTAGGGGAGACAGGACCCATTAATCTTATGGTACAGTCCGGGGTCTCCCCACACAGTTATATATGTATGTATAAACAACTATCCTAGTAGGTGTTTTGACGTTTTCTGGGGTACCCTCTTGCAACACGGGAATACAGCCCCTATCTATGAAATATCTAAAGGCAATCATCCTGGAAGGTACTTTACGAGGTGGATATTATTAATATCCACCTCGCAATGAAAGCTATTTCAAAACATTTTAATATCATATTAAAATGTTTTGAAATAGCTTTTCAGCTGTTTGATTGTCCACTATACGATTTCAGAAATTCATTCCGACTAATGTACATGCCAAAAACAGAAACACAACATCAGTCTCCAGATGTTCAACACAGCTTGAATCAAACCATGAGATCTCCCATTCCAAATAAATAATAATATATGTTAAAAGAAAAGTTCTATAATGAAATCAGTAAATGTTAAAAAAATTTCAAATAGTGTTATTTATTTTGATATATTGTTGATCATATTTTTGAAGAAAATTAAAAACTGCAAATTTTTATTCTCTTCCAAAACTCATTCATATTTATTCATCGTAATTGTTTTTCAAATTGAGTGAGAAATTTTCTTTTGATTATTAGTTTGGGGAAAAAGTAATCCATTATTTTTTCGGTAGACGTCTGTAGTGATCGATATCTCGTGAGGTATCTATCAAACAATTTCAGATTTATGCTCGTTGGAAAGGTAACATTTGACACTAAAATATCCTCTTGCGGTTTTTTGTTTGATTAATTCAGTTACGAGTACAAGGTTTTAAAAATGGAAGACAACAAACAGAAAATTCGATACATTTTCGTTTTTCTCTTGTAACGGCGAAAAAGATAGCCGGGTGGCTAAAATTGTGAAAGATGTTTATCGTCCTATATAAGACCGTAACAACCAGTTACGTACAACTTTTGTTTCGTCGATTCCGTTCGGGTATTTTCGATGTTAGAGATGCACCTCGCATGTAGATACAGCATCATCGAAAATGTCTATAAAATATCAAAAATGATCGAAATTAACCGCTTGTCAGCAGTGGTAACGCGCAAGAGCTAAAAATCTACATGAAATATGTTTAAAACCTTTTTACAAAGTGAATCCAAAAGAAGTTACATAAAGTTCACGTAAAAATAATGGATTTCTTTTTCCCCAACCTAATATATACTAATCAATAATTTGTAGATTTTGTGTAAGATAAATATAATTAAATCTAGCTCCGTAAAATATACATAACACCTAATTCAGCTTATTAATAACCTTATTTTCCGCTTAATAATTCTCTACCAAAAAATTCTGTTAAAATTAATTAAACTGACATTTCATTCCCTTTTGAAGTTTCATAAATATTGACAATGTATGAAATCCATCTCACAGCAGCTTCTCTGAAAGTTCGAGTGGTTCGTAACTCAAACAACCTTTGTTGATCAAAATGAACAATGAACCAAAATCACTCTAGCACTCATTTGAAAAATTCACTTGTTTCTAGGAAGGAAAATACAAATTTGGAAGAAAATAAATTAAAAGGAGTGCTTTTCCTCCGCAACTTTGTTGTGTGATGTAATTAGATTATCCCTTCATGCAGTCAGAGTAAATGGTTTTCTTCCACTTCGCAGAAGCAGCGTTTACTTAGTACCAAAAGTAGAAAGTAAAAATAATTGTGGTAATAACATTATTTTCGTGTTCTTTCAACACTACTCTGCTATCATTAATTTTCTAAAGAAAACTATTAAAATTAATAAATAAATATGTATAACAGAATATTTTTCAAAAGGATAAATTGACAATTTTTTTCTTTAAATGTCTCTATGAAAACGAAAATTATTTATTGGGAATATATTTTAATACTATTTATTTAAAATTTTATTTAATAATGCACTCTGATTTTATATTAAATGAGCTTTCTCCTTATAAGGAACGCAATTACCATATTTTATCTGGGTTTAAAATTGTTGAAGTTTACACTGAAAAATCAAAAATTGTCTGTTACCTTTTGCAATCCTTCATGCTTTATATAACTCTATTTTCGATATTGTAAAACATAATCATAATTTTAGTTAATGACAATAAATTAACCAGTATCTGTACTACTATTTTTAAATACTTTAGATATAAAATTTCTTTCCTCTAAAATAATGAAAATATTTTGTTATATACACATATCCAAAAATTGAGCATAATTCCGAAACTGGCAACTAAAGATGAAAAAATTGTATTATGATTGGAGTTAAATCTGTATGATTTAAATCATGCTAGTGTTTTTTTTTTTTTTTTTTTTTTTTTTTTAATTTTTTATTTTTTTTATTTTGTTAAAGAGAAATCATCTCTTATGTAATAAATATAACAAGTTAGAATTTGTTCATAAAACAACTATCATAGTATGGGTGTCTGTGCGCATCTCATTGATTGCGAAATTTGTAATAATCTACAATTCAGTACCTGATTTTTTTTTTCCGATATCTTATTTAGTTTTCAAAGTAGGACTTCTTAGTTTATAGGCAAAGGTGATGTAAGTCGTCCCTTAATGAAACTCTTAGCAGAGATACCTTTTGTTATTACTATAGTCACTGGCATTCTAAAGTCAAGGGGATATGATAAAACTTAATTGGACACCCTGTATTGATGAAGCAAAAATTTTACTCTTGATGTTTCTCTTAGGCAACTTCATAACAATTCCAGTACTGTATAGGGCTTAAAATACGTATAATAAATGAAAATAATTTTTCGTTATTCTTTCAGAATTATTTATCTTTTTTATTTTTAAATTATAATAATGCGTTCTTAGATAGTTTAAAATTCTTCGAGTTACGATTTATACTTTTTAATGAAGTCACAAACATTCAAACATAAAAAAAATTATGTATATAATTTTTTTATTGATTTTACTTCGTTGTTACTTTATTCTTGTTACTTATGACACTTGGCGAAACCAAGCCCACAAATGATACCAAGGATGAAGTCAGAAAGAGCGTCTTCCGTTTTTGAACAGAGCCCCCTCCCCCTCTTAGGTGAAAGTCCGATTTTGGCTCAAAGATGGTAGCAACATCTAGGTTTTCCAATTTAGAGATAGGAAGCCAAAGAAGATCCAAGGCCTAACTCCTAATGCCCCCAGAGGTATTAATTTATTGTATGATGCCTCTGTCAAATTTAAAAATAATTCAAAAAATGATAAATTAGTTAGATTATTTTAATTTTTGCTTATAACGAAACATTTATGAATATATTAAAACTGTTGAGATGAAAATATGATCAAACTAAAATATTTAATTTTTAAATAAGAATTCTATTGGATAAAAAATGCTATTTAAAGTTTGATGTTTCCTACTGATAATGCAGAATAAATGAAAATTTAAATCTTAATTTGATATATATAATAAGGTTCATACATAAATATTTTTATTTCCTTTATTCCACACTCAATACTTTATTTTTTTATTATACATTATACAATATATCACGAATAAGATTAGTTATAATAACATATCCATCTGCTACACAAAACCATTGCAACTTTTGAAGGATAATTAATTATTTACTGTATTATACTGTAACAGCACACTAAAAACTGCATTAAGGCACACTTTGTTTAACAACGACTTAAGGCACTAGAGGAAGTTCATTTTATTATAAATTGCTCTGCTCATTTCAAAACTTTGCTTTCCCAGTTTTAGAAACAAAGTAATTATTTACAAAATAATGAACGATTTGTGAGGTTAAGTGTTCAATATAGCTGTGCTAAAAAGATGGATAGGAAAATTTATTTTTTAAAAAGATTTTATGTTATATGTATAGATTAGAAAACAGATTTAACAGAAATTTAAATATGTAAGGAACTATCACTTCATAAAAATAGAAGAGATGAGTTTTAAAATATAAATTAAAAATGAAATTAAATTTAATTTGAAATGTATTCCAAATACAGTTCTATTGGGATGTTTTAAATAATTTAATCATTGTAAAAATGAAGTTCTCGCAATAGAATAAAATGTGAATAAAATTATGTGAATTGGATAAAAATGAAACAATATTATAAATTGATGTGTCTTTTAATTTTTATGTTACCAATTTCTTTCCTTATTTCATGAATGTTGAATTTACTGTCTTATTTAATATAGAATATTAAACTAATAAAGAGCAGAAATTTATTTTGTTAAGAAAATTTTAATAAGTCTTAAAATATTCCTTTCAATGTTTTTATTGTGTACCAATTTGTTATTTTAAAAGCTTATTTTTCCCTTTTTCTAGCTAAACAAATCCAAAGAAGAATTTTTAAATCAGGCATTATAAATTTTCTCGTATCAGTGATAATTTTGAATCTTTAAAAGATTTATAAAATTCCCTTTTGTCAAATATTTTTTAAACGAAGAAAATTTCAATTCTTATTAATTTTCTTTTTATTTTAATATAATCATTTGTTCTATATTTGATTGTAAGTGAAATAGGTAAAATTAATCTTTTTAATATTTTTCCCTTTTAATAAAGATAACCTTTTTGTATCATTTAAAGATTTGAAAATCATATTTTAAGATGCAAGAAAGAAATTTTGTACAAACACGCATATGGCTATTATATTTGGCGATAGAAATAGAAAACTAGCATATTTTTAGCCCAATTTAAGTTTAATGTTATATGTTTACATTACTGTTATTTTTAACTTGTAAAGTATTATAAGATTTCACACACATTGCTTTCTCGACTTTTATTTGGCGTTTTCTTCAAGCCACAGTGTTCCATTATACCAAAATAAAATCTAGAAAAACATGAAACATATGGATTGCTTTTTTGTCAGAGATGTGTTTTCATGAATAAGATACAAATCTGAACTAAATATACATTTTCGGCAACTGACTGTCTCCAGGGTTGAGTGTCTATGATTAGAACTTCCGGTCAAAACGTGCGCCCTTCCTGGCGTTGATAATAAACTTGATAGTTGAAAACAGTCCTCTGGATCATCACGAAACGATGGCTGATCATGGAATTCATTCATACCATGACCATGAATCTGGTTGTGGATCTTCAGCTCCAGTAAGTTTACCATTAAATTCCATTGTTAATATATTTCAGTTGGTTAAATTTACACATATATTAATAAAGAGTATATAGTTGTCATAGATTAAGTGCTAAATACCATTTAATGTATTTGAGACACAATATTTAAAATTTTTATTTCACGCAGTATATATTCAACATAAAATATACAATTTTATTGTATTCTGTACAGCATATTTACAGTTAAGATTATGAAATAATTGAGTATAAATTATGCTGTTTATTACAGTCAGTCACAGTTCAACTTATGTTTATAAAGATTTACTTTTATAGTATAAATATAATAAAAATATTAAAAAAATTCCTCATCTATTAAAATTATGTTATAAAATTTAAACAGTAAGAGAAGTATTTAAGCATAAAATTATTATGATAAATGTAATAAATCATAAAATAATTTCTCACTATATGTGAATAAAATAATTAGAAATAAAAATCATATTAACTAGAAAAATTAACATAAACGAATTATTTATGTATTTTGTATGTCATAAATAAATTTTTATTTTACTCATCAAAATACTGCACCTTTTTTGAAGAATATATATTGTATTAAAACTCTCTGAATCAGAAAAAAATGTTTCGCTATTAATATATAAGGAAAATTATTACATGGTATGTTTCTGAATTCTTCTTAGAAATACATAAAAATTCACACTAATGTGTATTATGTTTTAGATACTTTTCTAAATATTCATAGTGTTTATAAATTTATAGATTTTTTCTCACAAAATATGTTTTTATTAAAAGGATTTTCACTAAATTAATTTCGTTTGAGAAACTTTAACTTAGTATTAATAATTAATAAATGAATAATTTTAAATCTGAATTTTTCTTTTTTTAACTAATACTTTCGGGAAAGAAAAGCTTATAAATCTACAGAACATGCTTCATCAACACGCAGAATTTTAGTTTCTACTTAAATTTATATAGAATATCATTACCTAAACCTTCTTTTGTTATGGTATTTTTAGAAAACATTCTTTGATATTTCAGAAGACTATTTCTTAAATATACCTGTACATCGTACAAATATATGAACTAAACAAATCCAACAAAATAATTTTTGTGAGTAAAAAAAAAAAAAAAAATCTTGTTTTCTGAGTAAAAACAATCCAAGTAACTAATACCTAATTTTTCATAATTTTGATGCAGAAAATAATTTCTGGTTGTCCTAAAATAATCAGCAATCATTTAAACGTAAAGCCTTGTGTGTTAAAATTTAATTTACTCTTATGAATAGCAAATAAAACATAAAATTTGATATTATTATTTTAAATGTTTATAATATGCCTTCTTTCACTATATATAACAAATATATTAGGTTGAGGAAAAAGTTATCCATTATTTTAGACGTCTGTAGTGATCGCTATCTCGTGAGTTATCTATCAAACAATTTCAGATTTATGCTCATTGGAATGGTGACATTTGACACTAAAATATTCTCTTGCGGTTTTTTGTTTGATTAATTCAGTTATGAGTACAAGGTTTTAAAAATGGAAGACAACAAACAGAAAATTCGATACATTTTCGTTTTTCTCTTGTAACGGCGAAAAAGATAGCCGGATGACTAAAATTGTGAAAGGTGTTTATCGTCCTTTATAAGACTGTAACAACCAGTTACGTAAAATGTTTGTTTCGTCGATTCCGTTCGGGTATTTTTGATGTTAGAGATGCACCTCGCATGTGGATACAGCATCGTCGAAAATGTCTATAAAATATAAAAAATGATCGAAGTTAACGGCATGTCAGCAGTCGTAACGCGCAAGACCTAAAAATCTACATGAAAGCTGTTTTAAACCTTTTTACAAAGTGAATCCAAAAGAAGTTACATAAAGTTCACGTAAAAATAATGGATTTCTTTCTCCCCAAACTAATATATATATTTTATAAAATTATATAAAAGTGGAAAACAATTATCTTTTTAGATATATTAGATATGTTAGACCAATAGCAGCCTTCCTTACATCAGACGCCATCTTGTCTAAAAACTTCATCTAATATCATCCTTTTAGCCTTAATAACATCTTAAGCCTGTCATTTTAAGCCCTAGAAATTCCGATGAATGTGTAGATGCCCAAGGGCAGGCACACAGCTTAGTATCTAAAATCAAATCAAGAATCTTTTCCGCACTTTTTTAAGACATGGGTGCAGTACATTCAGTGTTACTATTTTATTGCGAGGCAAGATGGTTATCACGAGGGAAATTTTTGCAACGTGTTTATGAATTAAGAGAAGAAATCACCGTTTTCCTAGAAGAGGAAAACAGACCGGAAGCTGAGAATTTTCGTGATAGTTTATTTGTGTTGAAATTGAGCTATTTGAGTTCATTTGTGTCGAAATGGGTCGACATATTCGAGAAATTAAATAACTTGAATCTTCAACTGCTAGGAGCAAATACACGTATATTGGATACGAGTGATAAAGTTAATCCTTTATATAGGAAATTGGAATTGTAGAGGAGTAGAAATTTAAAGCAAGAAAACTTAACAATGTTTGCAAATTTGAATGATTGTATTAAAACTTACAAAGCTGAAGAACAACATGTAAAAGTTGTTTTTGTAACCATTGAAAATCATTTAGCAATGCTAGCAAAGAATTTTAAAAAGTACTTTCTTGCTGACGACAAACTGATATCAAGTTACAAGTGGGTGAAGGATCCATTTCAAAATATTCCCGAAGGACTCTCAATCGAAGAGGAAGAAACCTTCATAGACTTCACGGCAAGCGGCGAAACCAAAAGACAATTTAGTAATAAATCACTCTTTGAATTTTGGGCAGGAGTGGATGATGAGTTTTCTGCACTAAAAACAAGGGCATTTCGCATTCTACTACCATTTTCAACATCTTACCTTTGAGAAACTGGATTTTCTGCCGCGGCTTCTTTGAAGACAAAATGTAGATCTCAGCTAAATATAGAAAAAGAACTGAGAGTGTCTATTTCTAATATTAAACCCTCCTTCGAAAAACTTTGCTCTGAAAGACAGGCCCAAGGAAGTCACTAATAATTATTAAATTTGTTTTTAATTTAGTAAGTTGTTTTAATTTAATAAGTTAATTATTAAATATGTCGAAATGTATTTTGTTTTGTATGTCTGTGTGTGATCTTTCCTTTCAGTCATTTAATCAATTTTTTTAAATAACATTTTCTCTTGGATATTCGCGCCCCTCCATTAGTGTGCTCGGGCCCCCCTAGGGGGGCGCGCCCCACAGGTTGAGAATCACTGAGGTAGGTAACTAATTATTTAAAGAATTCTTGTAAAAATGGTTTGCATTTAATGTAGGTTTTTCATTACATTTAATCTAATAATATGTTGCAGATCAGTGGAGTCCTTTAAATCCTGAAGGAAAGAAACAATATGATAGGGATTTTCTTTTGCAGCTACAATCGCAACCTATGTCTTTAACAAAACCTTCTAATTTGCCAAATCTTGATATCATTAAAGACAAGGTAATTATATGAATTGAATTGTTCTAAATTTGATTTCATTATTTTTTTAAAATCTTACCAGGAAATAAAATTTATGGTTGCATAAGTGAATACAACTGATACAGAGATAATAATGAAGCATGA